>CM022948.1:26160937-26369292 GCA_012931725.1 Litsea cubeba | reverse complement strand
TTGAAGATTGAGTTTGTGAACTGCTATTTTGGGGTCTAAGCCTGGCATTCCTCTTCATTTTCGGAGAAATCATACCAATTGGATGAGCTTCCTGGATCTTTGTCAGGTGACTCATCAAAGAGATATCCCGGAGATCGATGTCTTCATGGATTGAGATGTTGAGGCTTGGTCCTGTATATTGACTTTTAAGCCTTTGTGTCAACTGTCTCAAGGGAAGTGTCAGGATCATACCCTAACCCGTGTGAAGACTTTCTACATAGCCGTAATGTCTCCAATCTTCCAGCTGGCTTTGGTCAAGACGGGCCCCAATGGCGTGAGAATACCGCGTCCTTCTCCCAAACCGACTGGGTTTTGAGCGTCATAGCCCATTTTCTTCATAATAGCTTGTGCCACAGAACTGTATAAGGATAGTTGAGGCGTACCTTATTTTGGAAAGGTTCAAGGCATGGAGTTTGATGAAGAAGTAGCCGATCTATGGAAGAAGATCGGCTTTTCCTTTGTTGAAGTTGCTGGAACAACGAAGGAAGCTGACGTAGGATCTTCTATGTCAGAAGTTGTCTCCATTGGAGTAAGAGCAGGGCTGAACTTGCTGAGTGTCAGCTTGGCTTGAACGATGTGTCGTCTTCTGGCTCTAAATCCGAGTCCGTGTCTTGCATGATAGACACGAAAGAGACAACTAATTTGCCCCCAGGCTTTTGTTTTTGCCTTCTTCACTTTAGTTGTGATGACCAAAGGCTTTGAAGATTTGAGGGAGATGATGAAGGGAGTTTGCATGCTCTCTTCGGATTTACCGGATGGTTTGTTTTCTTCCGGTGATTGTTGAGGAGCTTTGCCTTTATCTTTCTGGAGATTTTCGGCAAAGGATGCTGTATGCTTCTCCTCTTCTTCTTTTTCACCTTCATACATCTGTGAGGTCTGCGAAGTGGATTTCTTTACCTTTGAAGGGTTTTCTGTCCGCAAAGACTCGATGTATCATGCCGTCGTCGCCAACAAACTTGATGCATTGATGTAGAGTTGAAGGACAACACCATTCTCATGGATCCAAGGGCGTCCGAGAAGGATGTTGTAGCATGAAGGGGTCTTTATTGCATACACTGTGACCTCAGAGATAAGATCAACCGATCTGCAATTTGAACCTGATTTTGCCGATAGGCCTTTGAGTATTCCCATCGTATCCAAAGATAGATACAGATGTGTGGCTCAGTTTGCTGGGTGGGATGCCCAACTCTTCAAGAGCCGATGTGGAGATAAGGTTGAGTGCAGAACCTGGGTCGATCTGAACTCTATGCATAGGCATTTCCTTGATATACCCCGTGAAGTACAGGGGTCGGTTATGCCTGGTTCGCCAATAGGAGGTCATCCTTCGTGAAGGCGATGGTTGCACTGGCTGCTTTTTTAACCGAGAGGCATTCAATGCATGATCCCTCAGTTTTCTTCTTTTCTCCCTTTGAGGAGGCTTCTGAGTTTTTGACCCGGTAATCCATTTCAATTTGGAGGACTTGCGGGGCATGTTTGTCGACATCCTCATTCAGCTTTTGTAATTCCGAAATGAGATTATCACGAGTGTGCGGAGACATTCGAAACAAATCTAGGATGTGCAGACGTGCAGGTATGTGCTTGAAGTGTTCAATCAAGTCATACTTGAAAGCCTCCTTAGGGCCTGCATGTTCATCATTGTTGCCACTAGGGGCGCTTACAACATCTTTTCCCGAAGGATTTACATATGTAAAGGAAGATTGGTTGTAATTTTTGTGGTAGTCCCGGCCAGAGCGGGTGCCTCTACCAACTTCGAGAGCTTCTTGAGAAGGGTCTTCGTTTGGAAGATTGTCTTCAGGATCAAGAGGCTGTCGTTTTTCATTTGCTGAGGATGCATCAGCAGCAGAGTTACCATCCTCAGTGATTGTGTTGCATGGAGCATTTTCCGGGAACAAGTCCTGAACAGCATCCAGCAATCTTTCTTCTTCGTTGACTAATTCATCGTCCCAAGCATCAATAGCTGGGAATTCTTCAGTCAGGAAGGGTGTGAACTTTGAAGTCACAGTCTCAGGAGAAGAAACCTGAGAGGGTGTCATCTCAGTGAAAGTCACGTGAGACGAGGTGGCTCCAGAAGATACATTGCTAGGCGTCGCCGGAGTGTAAGTACTCTCATCAGACGATGCTTCGGAAGAGCTATAATCCCGAATTATCACATTACAGGAAGCTCTGACGGGAGACGTTGCCTGATCGGAGTCAGACTCATCCTCGGATGTGAGAGGATCGTCTATCCAGCAATTTTCTCCATTTTCAGGAGTTAAGGGAGGATGTACCTGATGGTCTTCAGGGACTTCAGGCTCTGGATTGCGAGGAGGCTCGTTGACGCGTTCTTGCTCTTGTTCTAGAGCGAGTCGCTGCAAGATCCTTGCATATTCTTCAAGATCAGGCATGGGAGCCGGATCTTCTTCTTCATCATCTCTTTGTGGCTCAACATTGTTGATTTCCACTGGAGTGATGAGAGGTGCTGGGTCAGCAGCATTTTCTTGTACAGCCTCTTGGTCTTCTTCATCATCAGACCAGGATCCTTGTGGCTGTAGGGGGTTATACCAGATTACTGGCATAAGATGAGACTCAGGAACCCATTCTTCATCGGAGAGATATTCTCCTGTTTCAAGGGACTCCTCCCACTCATCTGTGTAGTTGGATTCGAATCCATCATCGGTGTCGCTGGACTCGTATCCATCAATGGAGAATCCAACTACCGAATTGCAAGAGTATGATGTCTCCTGCATGGCTTCTTTGAAATGAGGTGGCATGAAATCACTGAGAGTGAATTTCCTTACCCCCTTTGAAGTATCTGGAAGGGATGTTTTTGTTACCTCCAGTGAAGCGGTAGAGGAAGCCTCTGCCTTTTCTTTGACCTCTAGTTTTGGCTGGGTCTTCTCTTGCCGTTTGAGCTTGAGGAGATGTTTCCTAGCCTGCCTTCGCTGTTGAGCTGTAGGCTTTGTTTTCACGACCTCCCAATTTTCATCTTCCAGGAGATCGGGATGTACCCATATCGGTTGTCCGTCTGGTGTCGGGTAAGGAACCAGTTCCTCGGACGCTTCGATTGAGTTTATCACCTTGAAGGAAGTAGTGATCTTCTTCTTCGGTGATCTTGATGTTTGTCCACATGTCACCATGTTGACGGAGGCAGACCCATAGTTTTTGTCAAAGGTGATGACTCCGTTTTTCCACATCTCATTTATTTTCTCTCTCACAACGAAGCATTGATTGAGAGGATGCGAGATCATCTGGTGGTATGGACAGTACCGAGGATCGTTGGTTTTGCCAACATCACCCGGTCTTTTTGGTTCAGGCAAGGTGAGCTTGCCATTTGCCACAAGAGCCCCGAAGATTTCATCAACATCTTCATCAAACGGGTATTTCTTCTCTACTCGTTCTTTGAAGGCATCAGAGAGTTCAGGTCTCTTACCAGCAGCTTTGTTTTCAGCTTTCTTTGGTGGCTGAGGAGCTGGCTTGGTCTGCACATTGAGGACCTCTTTCTTCTTTGGTTTAGAGGTTGCAATGGCGGTTGGCTCTTTCTTTGATGATTTCTGACTGTTGAGGTCTTTAATCACCGTTTCAGCTTCCATGGAAGCTTCTAGGAGTTCTCCCAGGTTTTTTGATTTGTTGCCGATGATCATGGAGCGGATTCTGGCTCTCATGTTGTTTCGGCAGATGTCGACTAGCGACGCTTGTGGCAATACATCAGAGCATTTGTATGCCATTGCTTTCCACTTGTGAATGAAGTCATATGTTGATTCATTCTCCCCCTGTTTTAGGCTGCACAGCTGAGCCATAGTAGCGGGGTGATCCTCACCTTTGAAGTGAGTGAGGAAGCGTGTCTCTAGCATGGCCCAGTTTTGGATTGAGTCTTCCGGCAGAGTGGAGTACCAATCGAAGGCCGTACCTTTTAGGGTACTTGCAAAGAGGCGGATCTTGAGTGCATCTTGATCCGCGATAGCTCCCGTCAGGATCTTGAAGTGGATGACGTGCTGTCTGGCTGATCCTTTCCCCGTATATGTTTGGAGAGTAGGATGCTTGAATTTGGTGGGGAACGGGACCGAGTCCATCCATAAGGGATATGGTGGCTTGATCCCATGCTCCTTGAGTATATCCTCTTCTTTTGCTTTGGCGAGGATACCGTCTACGTCCTTTTTGGTAAGGGCGCGAGACTCATTTTCTTCTCTATTTACCTCGTCGTCTTGATGATTCGGAGGAGGTTCATTGTTCGCCTGATTTTGGAAGGCGAGGAGAAGGTTTTCCATCAGAGTTTCAATTCTCTGCTGGCCCTGTTCCAACTGCTGGATGCGGGTGATCGCATCTTCTGGAGGTGGATTGCGGGGTGGTGGCTCAGAATTTGTAGCCAAGACATTCATCCTTCGTGATTCGAACGAAGAAACTGTCCTGGTGACTGAGCTGGGGCTCATTCTTTTCGAAGAGGAGCTTGAGGAAGGATCACTCTGCTGTCCTTTGCTTGAAGGAGCAGGGGATTCTTCTGAATGTCTTCTTGTCCTGGAGACGCTACGGGTCATTGGACGTCGGACATGGATTTTTGTTGCTGATTTTTGGCGTCTTCTGGTTTTTCCAACCATATGGACGGCAGCAACTTGGTTGGGCCTTTCTTTTTCGACCCATTTGGGAGAGACTTGAAGTGTGGGAAGCTGGGTCCTTCGCTTCTGTAGTCTCTTTTGTCGGTACGACGCGCGGCGGCGTATACGACGAGCAATTTGAGCTTCGGTCAGCTCTGACTGGGCTTTGACGATGAAGGATGTGCTCCCTCGGGCGCAGCAGCCGAGCCTGTCTTCTCTGTAGCTGGGCAAGGATAGGATGCGAACCCTATCCTTCGCCAGTTGCAGCGAAGCTTTGAATTTGTGAAGCTCGGCCCCTGTAGATATGAAGGGTCGAACTGCAGATTTGTAGGCCTTAGCAGATGCTTGTGGAGGCCTTGTGATGCATGACTTGATTTTGGGCTTGTAGGAACAAGCCGGCTCATGCTGGGATGACTTGGAAGTCAGGTTGGAGATGGGTCTCTCCTCTTTCATGTAAGCAAGAGGATAGAACTGGTTCTCCTTGAGTGGGGCCAGGAATGCTGGCTTAGTGGATGTCTGGGACCTTCTTTGTTTTGGTGAAGGTCTTGGGGACCAAGTCTTGGGGTAGACCTGGTTGTTTGCAGGTTGAGGCTTTGTGGGGCTGCCACGGGCTTCAGGTCTTCTAGTGCTCGCCTTTGGTGTCACGGTAGTGACACGTTGAGAGGCGAGTTTCTGCTTCTTGGAGGGAGCAGCTTGTTCCTCAGGAAGTGGGAATGGTCCCAGCGTCCCGAAGACGATAGTCCGGGGAGTCGAGGTCGACCCGGAGTTCACAGAGTTGCCGAGGGAGTTGACGCTTCGGCAGCTGATGGGGCGCTTGTAGGTGCGCGTGGTCTGCTTCTGTTGAAGCATGAGTTGGTGCTTGCTTTCGTCGAAAGTAATGGTTAGTGAAGCTGCCATTGTTAGTTTTTTTCGAAAATTTCTGAAACAAGACCACATCCATTAGTAATCACAAGAATATAATGATCATAAATGGGAAGTTCTATGGTTTCGTCTTTTCAAATTGCTCGAGGTAGATGACCCAAGCAATATGAGGAAGACAAAATGCCATAGAAGGTACAATTGTTCTGATCGCAGGTATGGTAAGCCCAGAATGGGCATCCCAGTGACTGCTAGAAGCAATTGTGAACTTAAATTCGACTTATCGAGAAGCAGAGCTTGCTCGAGGTAAGAAGAATATAAAGTTGGAGTTACAAATGTGCCGGTCGCAATACAGTAGACCCTGAAAGGGCGTACTAGTACCGCTAGACACAAATGTTTTGAGACCGCATCTATGAGATGAGATTCTCTGTTTTGAAAGGTCAAGATTGGATTCATCAAAGAGAGCAGATGGTATTCCAATCTGAACACGGTCTCGGCGATTTCCGCGAGCGCCAGTGCTCAGAAAGAAATGAACCATGATTTCTCGGATCTGAATCTAAAAATGACGAGTTTTTTTTTTTTGAAAAGCCAATATCGGGTTTATCAAAGAGAGCAAAAGGCACTCCAATCTGAACACGGTCTCGGCGATTTCCGCGAGCGCCAGTGCCCAGAAAGGAGAAGACCAAGATTTCTCCAATCTAAACCCAAAATGACGGAAGTTTTTTTTTTTTTTTTTTTTTTTTTTGAAGATTTTTGAAGATTTTTTTTTTTAAAAAAAATCTTTTTTTTTTATTTTTTTTTTATTTATTTTTTATTATTTTTTTTTTAAGATTTTTTTTTTTGAAATTTTTTTTTTATTTTTTATTTTTTATTTTAAAATTTTTATTTTAAAATTTTATTTTTAAAAAAAATTTATTTAAAAGACGAGAGAGTACACATAGGCCTCCTAACCCGGTCTTATGAAACCTTGATTGATAGAATTGCCCCCAGGTAAGGGTAGGATTACTTAATGAACCCGTTTGGAGGACCCTTGCCTAGAACAGTCAAGCTGTCTCCACACTCTGGACAAGGCTTTTCTTTGAATCAACCATGATCAAAGAACGCAGTTGGTTTAACCTTAGTGGTCTATGTCTTTTTTTTTTTATATATTTTTTATTTTGTTTTTATTTTTATGAATTCATCGAAGAGAAACCATGGCCCAAAACCTTAGTCGAACAGGCTCAACATTTCTGCAAGCGCGATGAACGATAGGAACAGATCAAGGTTTCTCAATTTTGAATCCAAATTGAGAAATCTAAAAAAAAATTTTTTATATATATATATTTTTTTTTTATTTTTAATGAACTCATCGAAGAGAAACAATGGCCCAATCCCCGATCCGAACACGGTCTCGGCGATTTCCGCGAGCGCCAGTGCCCAGAAAGGAAAGGATCAAAGTTTCTCAATTTTGAATCCAAAAATGAGAAATCTAAAAAAAAATTTTTTTTTTTTTTTTTTTAGATCTTTAATGAACTCATCGAAGAGAAACAATGGCCCAATCCCCGATCCGAACACGGTCTCGGCGATTTCCGCGAGCGCCAGTGCCCAGAAGGGAAAGGATCAAAGTTTCTCAATTTTGAATCCAAATTGAGAAATCTAAATTTTTTTGTTTTTTTTTTTTTTTTTTTTTTTTAAAAGAGAAAGAGTGGAAATAAATTCAAAGAATTAAAAATTTCCAAACAAAAAATCTCATCTCATTTTTTTTATTATGCGGAATTCAACATAGGCCACCAATTATAAAGTAGCCAAGGAATCGAGAAAAGAAATATAAGCATAGAGCAAAATATATGATATGCAAATATTTCATTTCTAGCATCGTGTTCTCAAATAAACGAGTCCCACCGGGTGTGCCAGCTTGATGGACCGCGCTCCCGATGCCCGGGTTCCTACCGAGGTCGGCGGACGTGGGAGTCCGTTTGGTTCCGACCCTTTCGTAACCGGGGGGCAAAAGGGCGGCGGGCCTCAACATTTCTTTTTTTTTTGTGGGTGTGCCAGATTTTCTATTTTACTTGGAATTGCAAGTGGTGATCCGGAGATCAACCTTCGCAAGTAAAAGGAAATCAACTTCTTTCAAGTTTTCCATTGCACATATATTTAAAAAGAGACATTTTCTTGATTTGCCGTGAAAGGCGATTTTTTTTGGCATTTATAGCCAATTTTGGCGTTTATAGCCGATTTTTGGCGTTTATAGCCAATTTTGGCGTTTATAGCCGATTTTGGCGTTTATAGCCAATTTACAATCCTTATCAGCAATGAAAGACAAGAATTGTGTTTTTTGTCTCTTTTAAAAAAAATACAAATTACAATGAAAAGCAAGAAAAGGAGGATCTAACTTCTCAGGAGATTGTGGGGGACTCGTTTAGATTGACGGTCGCAAGCCATATGTGGGCTTCGCCATCATCCATGCAGATGAGAACAGAGGATGCTATTGATTCGCTTGGCTTGGCTATAACCTCAGGTTTTTAGAAGACAAAGACCAAAGGAAGGTCCTATATCCAATAAAAAACCGAGTAGACGGGCTGAAAAGCCATATCTAAGCCATTGGAGGCAGGAGGAGAAGGCAAGGACCTTGGGGGGGGTACCCCCCAAGGGACTTTTGTCACCTTGTTGCGGTGGCCGGTGTAGAACTTCCGCAGAGTTTTCTCTCTTTTTCTTTTCTCTGGATTTCTGACTGCTGTCTGATGTTTGTTGTGTGTTTTTCCGATCTGGATTCCTTTGGAGTGCTCTCCTATTTATAGGCTCTTGGTAGCCATTTAGGAGAGCTTATGGGCTTTTAATGTCATTAAGCCACATAATGGGAGGAGTTACAAAATTGAATTGTTTATTTTATAACTCCTTTTTCTTGGCTTCTGATTGGCCGGAGGAGATTGAGGGCATTTAATCGCCTTTAATCGCCATGATGGGAGGAGTTTCATGGGTTAAATGCCATGAATCTCTTGACTTGTAACTCCCAAATGCTTGCTTCTGATTGGGCCGTCCAAAGAAATGGATTAATGACTGTAATAAAGCTAGTCAATTAATCGCATTAAGTGGTTGCCGAGCAGCTGAAGAGTCGCGGGCCGTGCCACGTCTTTTGGAATTCTTCTGTCGATGATCATCGATGGATCTTCATGTAGATCGACATCAGATGACCATGTAATTTCAGGTGTTTGTTGCCAACAGCAGGTCGGTGCCATCTGTTCTGTCGATTTCTCGATCGGTCGGGTGGAAAGCACACTTTTTTGGTTGACCGGGTGGCGATCAATACTGTCTTCGATACTCTTGATGATTTACCCGTGTTTTGGACGGATGTCAGAGGACTTGGTGTCTCAAAAGCATGAATTTTGAAAGTACCAGAGGCTGGGCTCCTCGAATCGCGAAAAAAACGGCGAAAACCGGGGTTTCCGGGGCTTTCCCGGCGACCCGGGGTCCATGGTCGCCGGCGACCCTGGCCCAGGGTCGCAGGGGCCTGCGACCTTGGGCCAGGGTCGCAGGGGCCTGCGACCCTGGCCCAGGGTCGCAGGGGTCTGCGACCCTGGGGGGGTTTTCCCCCTTTCTGGTCCCGTTTTGCGTCCGTTTTTTACTTTTTTCTGATTCTTTTTTCTTCTGTACTTTTCCTTGACATTTTGACCATTTATTGGCCTGATTTCTTTGTAGGAAACCTGATGAGAATCCTTGCATTTTATTTTGCAAAGTTTCCAATTTCCTGAGAAAGCCGAAGATTTTGTCGCGCAGAGTTGCCGATTTCCCGTCAGAAGCTGAAACTAGGTCAAACGATGTCGGAATGACCTGAAATTTGGTGTGAAGCCTGCTGAGCAATAAATAAGACCAACCATAGGCTTTTGTTTGAGTTTCGAAGCCGTTTGGGGTCCTATCACCTGCAGACTTTCTTTTTGTCGCGATGAAGATGTCGCGGTTTGATGTGCGGTCAACCGATGTCCGATTGACTTGAAATTTGACAGGGAACCTATTGGAGTCATTTTAAGATGATCCATAGGTTCTGTCTTGGAAACCATGGTCCCGGAGAGCTTTACCGCCGAGAGGCTTGATTTGGCTGTTGGAGAAGCGAAGTTAGGCCAAATGATCTTGAAATGGCTTGAGACTTCTTGTGTACTCCTCTTTTGGCCGTCTGGATGAATCTTGCAGTTTTTGTTTGATTCCGACAAGATTTGATTTTTTGGAAGCAGCATTGCCTATTTATGGCAGGTTGCGACTTCATGTAGCTCTTTGGATCTTGGAAAGGCAAAGTGACATTTTTTGGTGTCAACAAGCCTGTCTTCTTTGCAGCTGGGCGAGGACAGGATGCGAACCCTGTCCTTCGCCTGTTGCAGCGAAGCTTTAAATTTTTGGAGTTCGGCCCCTATAGAGATGAAGGGTCGAACTGCAGGTTTGTAGGCCTTAGCAGGTGCCTGTAGAGGCCTTATGATGCATGATCTGATTTTGGGCTTGTAGGAACAAGCCGGCTCATGCTGGTTTGACTTGGGAGTCAGGTTCGAGATGGGTCTCTCCTCTTTCATGTAAGCAAGAGGGTAGAACTGGTTCTCCTTGAGTGGGGCCAGGAATGCTGGCTTAGTGGATGTTTGGGACCTTCTTTGTTTTGGTGAAGGTCTTGGGGACCAAGTCTTGGGATAGACCTGGTCGTTTGCTGGTCGAGGCTTCGTGGGGCTGCCATGGGCTTCAGGCCTTCTGGTGCTCGCCTTTGGTGTCACGGTAGTGACACGTTGAGAGGCGAGTTTCTGCTTCTTGGAAGGAGCAGTTTGTTCTTCGGGAAGTGGGAATGGTCCCAGCATCCCAAAGATGATAGTCCAGGGAGTCGAGGTCGACCCGGAGTTTAGAGAGTTGCCGAGGGAGTTGATGCTTCGGCAGCTGATGGGGCGCTTGTAGGTGCGCGTAGTTTGCTTCTATTGAAGCATGACTTGGTGCTTGTTCTCATCGAAGGTAATGGTAAGCGATGCTGCCATTGTTAAATTTTTTTTTTCGAAAATTTCTGAAATAAGACTACATCCATTAGTAATCACAAGAATATAATGATCATAAATGGGAAGTTCTATGGTTTCGTCTTTTCAAATTGCTCGAGGAAGATGACCCAAGCAATATGAAGAAGGCAAGATGCTATAAAGGGTACAATTGTTCTGATCACAGGTATGGTAAGCCCAGAATGAGCATTCCAGTGACTGCAAGAAGCGATTGTGAACTTAAATTCGACTTATCGAGAAGCAGAGCTTGCTCGAGGTAAGAAGAATATAAAGTTGGAGTTACAAATGTGCCGGTCGCAATACAGTAGACCCTGAAAGGGCGTACTAGTATCGCTAGACACAAATGTTTTGAGACCGCATCCATGAGATGAGATTCTCTGTTTTGAAAGGTCAAGATTGGATTCATCAAAGAGAGCAGATGGTATTCCGATCTGAACACGGGCTCAGCGATTTCCGCGAGCGCCAGTGCTCAGAAAGAAATGAACCATAATTTCTCGGATCTGAATCCAAAAATGAAGAGTTTTTTTTTTTTTTTGAAAGGCCAATATCGGGTTCATCGAAGAGAGCAAAAGGCACTCCAATCTGAACACGGGCTCAGCGATTTCCGCGAGCGCCAGTGCTCAGTAAGGAGAAGACCAAGATTTCTCCAATCTAAACCCAAAATGACGGAAGTTTTTTTTTTTTGAAGATTTTTTTTTAAAAAAATCTTTTTTTTTATTTATTTTTTTTTTAAGATTTTTTTTTTTGAAAATTTTTTTTTATTTTTTTTTATTTTTTTATTTTAAAATTTTTATTTTTAAAATTTTTATTTTTTAAAAAAATATTTATTTAAAAGACGAGAGAGTACACATAGGCCTCCTAACCCGGTCTTATGAAATCTTGATTGATAGAATTGCCCCCAGGTAAGGGTAGGATTACTTAATGAACCCGTTTGGAGGACCCTTGCCTAGAACAGTCAAGCTGTCTCCACACTCTGGACAAGGCTTTTCTTGAATCAACCATGATCAAAGAACACAGTTGGTTTAACCTTAGTGGTCTATGTCTTTTTTTTTTTGTTTTTTATTTTTTTTTATATATATTTTTTTTTATGAACTCATCAAGAGAAACGATGGCCCAAAACCTTAGTCGAACAGGCTCAACATTTCTGCAAGCGCGATGAACGATAGGAACGGATCAAGGTTTCTCAATTTTGAATTCAAAATGAAAAATCTGATTTTTTTTTATTTTATATATATATATTATTTTTTTTTATATCTTTAATGAACTCATCGAAGAGAAACGATGGCCCAAAACCTTAGTCGAACAGGCTCAACATTTCTGCAAGCGCGATGAACGATAGGAACGGATCAAGGTTTCTCAATTTTGAATTCAAAATGAAAAATCTGATTTTTTTTAATTTATATATATATTATTATTTTTTTTAGATCTTTAATGAACTCATCGAAGAGAAACGATGGCCCAAAACCTTAGTCGAACAGGCTCAACATTTCTGCAAGCGCGATGAACGATAGGAACGGATCAAGGTTTCTCAATTTTGAATTCAAAATGAAAAATCTGATTTTTTTTTTTTTTTTTGAAAAGAGAAAAAGTGGAAATAAATTCAAAGAATTAGAAATTTCCAAAAAATCTCATCTCATTTTTTAGATGCGGAATCCAACATGGCCACCAATTAGAAAGTAGCCAAGGAATCGAGAAAAGAAATATAAGCATAGAGCAAAAGATATGATATGCAAATATTTTATTTCTAGCATCGTGTTCTCAAATGAATGGGTCCCACCAGGTGTGCCAGCTTGATGGACCGCGCTCCCGGCGCCTGGTCCTACCGAG
This sequence comes from Litsea cubeba, assembly GCA_012931725.1. Classification (NCBI taxonomy): domain Eukaryota; kingdom Viridiplantae; phylum Streptophyta; class Magnoliopsida; order Laurales; family Lauraceae; genus Litsea; species Litsea cubeba. Next base: position 26,357,006 of record CM022948.1, on the reverse strand, counting down.
GTCGGCAGACGTGGGAGTCCGTTGGGTCCGACCCTTTCGTAACCAGGGGCAAGGGGCGTGCATCAACATTTCTTTGTGTGGGTGTGCCAGATTTTCTATTTTACTTGGAATTGCAAGTGGTGATTCGGAGATCAACCTTCGCAAGTAAAAAGGAAATCAACTTCTTTCAAGTTTTCCATTGCACATATATTTAAGAAAAGAGACATTTTCTTGATTTGCCGTGAAAGGCGATTTTTTTGGCATTTATAGCCGATTTTGGCGTTTATAGCCGATTTTTGGCGTTTATAGCTGATTTTGGCGTTTATAGCCGTTTTACAATTCTTATCAATAATGAAAGACAAGAGTTGTGATTTTTTTGTCTCTTTTGAAAAAATACAAACTACAATGAAAAGCAAGAAAAGGAGGATCTAACTTTTCAGGAGATTGTGGGGGACCCGTTCAGATTGACGGTCGCAAGCCATATGTGGACTTCGCCATCATCCATGCAGATGAGAACAGAGGATGCTATTGATTCACTTGGCTTTGCTATAACCTCAGATTTTTAGAGGACAAAGACCAAAAGGAGGTCCTATGTCCAATAAAAAGCCGAGTAGACGGGCTGAAAAGCCATGTCTGAGCCATTGGAGGCAGAATGAGAAGCCAAGGACCTTGGGGGGGGTACCCCCCAAGGGACTTTTGTCACCTTGTAGCGGTGGTCGGTGTAGAACTTCCGCAGAGTTTTCTCTCTTTGATGCCTTTTTCTGTCTGAGTTTCCGGATTTTCTGCAGTCTGTTGTCTGTGTGTTTTCTGTTGTGTCTTCGTTCTTTTCTTCTTGGAGAGCTCTCCTATTTATAGGCTTTTAGGTAGCCATTTAGGAGGGTTTATGAGCCTTAATTGTCATAAAGCTACATAAAGGGAGGAGTTACAAGATTGAATTCTTTATTTTGTAACTCCTTTTTCTTGGCTTCTGATTGGCCGGAGGAGATTGAGGGCATTTAATCGCCTTTAATCGCCATGATGGGGGGGAGTTTCATGGGTTAAATGCCATGAATCTCTTGACTTGTAACTCCCGGATGCTTGCTTCTGATTGGTCCGTCCAAAGAAATGGATTAATGACTGTAATAAAGCTAGTCAATTAATCCCATTAAGTGGTCGCCGAGCTGTTGAAGAGTCGCGGGCCGTGCCGCATCTTTTGGGATTCTTCTGGCAATGATCATCGATGGATCTTTATGTAGATCGACATCGGATGACCATGTGACTTCAGGTGTTGGTTGCCAACAGCGGGTCGGTGCCATCTGTCCTGTCGATTTCTCGATCGGTCGGGTAGAAAGCACACTTTTTTTTGGTTGACCGGGTGGCGATCAATGTTGTTTTCGATACTTTTGATGATTGACCTGTGTTTTTTACGGATGTCAGAGGATTTGGTGTCTCAAAAGTATGAATTTTGGAAAATACCAGAGGCCGGATGCTTCGAATCGCGAAAAAATGGCGAAAACCGGGGTTTCCGGGGCCTTCCCAGCGACCCTGGGGGGGTTTTCCCCCTTTTTGTTCCGTTTTGTGTGCGTTTTTGCTGTTTTTCGATTCTTTTTTTTTCTGTATTTTTCCTTGACATTTTTGACCATTTGTTGGCCTGATTTCCCTATAGGAAACCTGATGAGAATCCTTGCATTTTATTTTGCAAAGTTTCCAATTTCCTGAGAAAGCCGAAGACTTTGTCGAGCAGAGCTGCCGATTTTCCGTCAGAAGGTGAAACTGGGCCAAACGATGTCGGAATGACCTGAAATTTGAGTGAAGCCTGCTGAGCAATAATTAAGACCAACCATAGGCTTTTATTTGAGTTTTGAAGCCGTTTGGGGCCCTATCACCAGTAGACTCGCTTTTGTCGCGATGAAGATGTCGCGGCTTGATGTGCGGTCAACCGATGTCCGATTGACTTGAAATTTGACAGGAAACTTATTGGAGCCATTTTAAGATGATCCATAGGCTCTGTCTTGGAAATCATGGTCCCGGGGAGCTTCATCGCCGAGAGGCCTGATTTGGCTTCCGAGCGTCAAACTATGGTCAAATGTTGTCGAAATGACCTGAAATTTGACGTGTAGCCCTTTGCAAGCATTTTGAAGCCGTCCATGTGCTCTATCTGATGAGTGATGGCCTCGGTGGTTCTCGCTGCCGAGAGGCTTAATTTAGCTGTTCGAGGGTTGATGTAGGGTCAAACATTGTCGGTTTGACTCGGAACTTGACGTGGAGCCTTTTGGATGTATTTTGAGACCATCCATCGGCTCTGATCGAAGATTTGGTGTCTCCGATGCTTTCGCTGCCGGGAGCTCCTTTTCAGCTGCCGGAGAAGTGAAGTTAAGCCAAATGATATTGAAATGGCCCGAAACTTCTTGTGTACTTTTGGCTGTCTTGAAGGATCTTGCAGTTTTTGTTTGGATCTGACAAGATTTGATTTTTTGGAAGTAGCAGTGCCTATTTATGGCAGGTTGCGACTTCATGTAGCTCTTTGGATCTTGAAGAGGCAAAGTGACATTTTTGGTGTCAACACCCCTCGGGACCATGATTTCCAATTCGAAGCCAATGGATCATCATCTTAAAATGATTCTAAGAGGCTCCCTGTCAAATTTCAAGCCAATTGGACATCGTTTGACCATACATAAAAGCGCGGGGTCTTCCTCGCGATAAAGTCAAGTCTACTAGCGACAGGACCCTACACGGCTTCAAAATTCAAACGAAAGCCTATAGTTGGTCTTATTTATTGCCCATGAAGCTTCACCTCAAATTTTAGATCATTCTGACATCGTTTGACCCGATTTTGGCTTTTGAAGGCAAATCGGCATCTCTGCACGACAAAGTCTTCGGCTTTCCCGAGAAATCAAAGACTTTGCCCTCTGATCTGCATGCCTTCTCATCAAGTTTTCTGCAAGGAAATCATGCCAAAAATTATACAAAAATGCCAAGAAAAATGTCAAAGAAGAAAAAACCAGAAGACTCCCGAAAAACGGCGACCCTGGAAATCCGGGTCACTGGATTTCCGCCAAAAACCCATTTTGGGTCTCTTTTCGTGTTCCGAGCTATTTGGCCTATGTGATTTTCCAAGAAACTGATTTTCAGGGCACAAAATTCATCGATCTTCAACAACATCGTGAATTCATCTCTGAAATCATGGGTCCGTCATCGGCCACTTCAAAATCACCAACCGGCCGACCAATAAAGCACGCTTTCTGCCCGACCGTTTGAAATATCGACAAAACAGATGATACAGACCCAGTGGTAACAGTTAATGTCTGAAATTGTATGATCATCCGACAACAATCAGTATGAAAGATCTACCGGTGTTCAAGGCTTCCTATGTTATGGGTAGAATTCCAAGCGGCCCGCGACTCTTCAAGTCCCTCCACGGCCACTAAATGTGGTTAATGACCCATTTTATAACAAATGAATGTGGTTGATTACTCATTATTGTGGATGGCCCAATTAGAAGCCAATGAGTGGGAGTTACAAGTCAAACACAATTATGGCATTAAACCATGTAACTCCTCCATCATGGACTTTGAATGCAATTAAAGGCCCATTATTCTCCAACGACAAATAAAAACTCTAGAAAAAAGAGTTACAAAAAAACATAAATGAAAATGTGTAACTCCTCCCATCATGGAGCATTAATGCAATTAATGCATTTAAAGCCCATAAGCTCCCCCATGGCCACCAAAAGCCTATAAAAGGAGGTCATTTCCACCATTCCAAAGACAAAGGGGAAATCCTCAAAAAAACTCTACAATGTTGCTACGACACTCCAGCGACGATCTCTTCTCCATTGAAAAAGCTCTGCAGTGACCACCACCACAAGGGGGCACCCCCCCCCCCCCCAAGGCCCTCTCCTTTTATCTCCATGGCTTAGACGCGGCTTTTCTTCCCGTCTACTTTGATTTTTATTGGATATAGGGACTCCTCTTGGTCCTTATTATCTAAAAATCTGAGGTTCAAGCCGAGCTAAGAGAATCAAAAGCATCTTTTGTTATCATCTGAATGATGACGGTGAAGTCCAAACATGACTTGTGACCGTCACTCTAAACGAGTCCCCGCAATCACCTATGAAGTTAAATTTCCCTTTCTTCCCTTTCATTATATTTTTTATTTTTTAAAGAGACATAAAAATCACAAATCTTGTCTTTCTTTTCTTTTTTATAAGAATTGTAAATCGCCTTTCACGGCAAAAACATCACCTTTCACTGCAAACAAATGAAAATCACCTTTCATGTCATCAAAATTCAAATCATGTCTCTTCTCTTAACACATGTGCAATGAAAGTTAGAAAAAAAGTTAATTTTTTTCAATTGTGAAGGTGGATCCACGGACCATCGCTTGTTGTTTCCAAGTAGAGTAGAAAATTTGGCATACCCGTACAAAAAAAGTTGATGTTCGCTTTGTCTCCGGTCACAAAAGGGTTGGACTCCATGGATTCTCACATTCGCTAACCCCGGTAGTCCTGCGAACGAATAAGCGAGCCGATCACTTATTGGCCTAATACTTGTACGGTCCGCGACCTTACTGGATCAGTTGGGCCCAATAGTAGGCCCGTTGACCCGTTTATTTAGTAATTATTTATTTAATTGTATATTAGATATTTAAGTGGGTTTAGATCATGAGCGAGTTTATTTTAGCATTAGAATAGTGGCTGCGAAGTTTCGTGCGATTTCGAGTTCATTTGATCCTAGCAAGGGGGGTAGTTTGCAATTTATGGAAAATTGAGTATTTTTCCGAAATATTCCAAACGCCGTGATTTTGGGTTCGTTGGAAGGGTTTCGTCACGAGGATCACTTTTTTCTTTTGGCTCGTCACGATTCGACTATCAGAAACCCTTCAAGTGGTACATTCCTTCACCGGACCCACTTAAAGGATAATTTGCTCTTTTCCTCCCTATCTTCTTCTTAAACGATGATTAACCCTAATCCCATTCATTAATCACTGCAACGAAGAAGTTACAGCAGCCCCCATTTTTTCCTCTTTTCTTTTCAAGCCCAGAACTCTAGCCCGGAGAGATCATCTCCGCGATCTGAACCGCTAATCTTCATCCTCCTGATCTCCTCTTTCTTCCGGTACCAATTTGGTAAGATTTCTCACAACCCCATAATTTCAATCTTATTCTTTTTGCTTAAATTAGGTTTGATCTTGATCTTCTTCCTTCCTTTCTTCTTGTTAGCATTTTAGACTGCGTTTTGCCGGATTAGATTCGTGGGTTTTGCGGTAAAAAGCTTCTCATCAAGTTTTACCATTTTCAATCTTCTTCTTGGTTGACGCAAGTAGATATACAATTTATAATTTATATGTTTGTAATGCTTTCTATTGATTGATGATGTTTTCATATTAGATTATCTTAATTCCAAGCCTATGTTGAAATGAGAATTAACATGTTCGGTATTGATTTGGGGATTTGGATTTGTTAATCTTTCAGAAATGGAATGGAATGGATTGTTGGGAGAGCAGGAGGCTCTATTTCTATGCAGGTTATAGCCTTTGGAAAGGCTCAAAAATGGAGAAAATGTATTGGGGCGGAAGAGTTTCAGAAATGGCCTGAAACGGTACTGTTCGCACACTGTCGGTCAGGTCTCGGTCGAGGTTCGGTTAGTCGAACTCGGTGTCGGTCAACCGAAACCCACCTTCGGTTCCAATTCCATAGAGCAACTTTTGGCTCTGATGAAGCTCGGTCAGGTATCGGTCAGCCGAACTTCAGAGTTTGGTTAATCGAAAGTGAACCGACAGCTGACCTATTGAGGCGGAAGAATCTGGGAATTTATTGGACGGTACGGCTGAAGTTCGATCAAGTCTCGGTCAGTCGAACTCCTCTCGGTTTCAATTCTAGAGAGCAAGTTTTTAAAACCTGTCAGAGGTCGGTCAGCCGAACTCTGTATTTGGTCGACCGAACTGATTAGTTCGGTTAACCGAGGGCTAACCGAAGGTCAGCCGAAATTACCAAACTGTCTTGTTTATTCTAGACCGAAACTGTAACCTAGGTTTGGGACTTGGATGTTGGAAACCACTAATTTACTATCACATGACTATTAAATGTGATTGAAATTGAAACATGTGGCTTGGTGTGAATTCGATGGGTTATCTAGGTATTCGTGTATTACGCATATTGTAACTGAATGCGTATGGAACTGAATCAACCGATGCTTAACATGATTGTACACCAAGGGATTTCCTTCAAAGCATTGTCGATCCGAATTCCATACTACTCTGTTAGGACTTGTGGAGTACAGGAATGACACCACTTGCCTAGGATTGGATTGTAATATCTCCTTGACTTGTGACTTGTATCCGTTGTTATTATTCCTTGTACACTCTCTTGGCATAAAATACTTAATTAATTACGAAACATAAATCCTTGTAAAATTTAGGGCTTGGACCTAACTTAGAGTGTACCTTAGAAACCTGTGTCATGTATTGATAAACATGACTGGCCAGTAATGAAAGGGATTATCACGTGGTTTACTTGTCTTTTATTGTCTTGAATGAGATAATCCCTATGAACATGTCTTGTATACTGAGCTAGCCAGACTTGCTTGTCTTGTTTGTCCTTGTGTCAACACCACTACGATACTATTCGCATATCATGGTCATCTGCAGTTTGGGATTTTATTGACGGGCCGGTTACTAGGTCATCGAGGTGGGCAGTCGGCGTTGGACGGCGTCCATGGCGATGAATAGCTATGAGCGGGCTTGGACCCTGCTGCTATTCACAGGACCGGGAGCTAGGATTCCACTGGAGCCGGACTTTGGCATCAGTAGTCTTGTTTGGATTGTTGCTGGTACCCCGGGAGGTGGCTTGGACATCCTCGGAGTCTCCCTCTTGTTTCTTGTATTGCATTGCATGGATAGTGGTTATTGTTAGATGATTGCTAGGATTCCTGTCATTGCTTCTCATGATTACTACTCTTGCTTTATGCCTAGTTTCGCTTCTTGTATTCTCATGATTACTACTCTTGCTTTATGCCTAGTTTCGCTTTTTGTATTCTCATGATTACTACACTTGTCATTATTCTATACTTGATGCATGTCATGTTTATTATGCTTTGCTTATCTATTGCTTAACATGTTGTTGACTCTGTTCCTTGGTGTGCAGACACCTCAGGTGGTTACTACTACTACGAAGAGCAGGCCGATGAGGAGATCCCAGAGGATCTCCAACCAGCAGAGGAGGAACGAGAGTGGCATCTCGATGACGTAGAGTAGCGTCATTATATCCCGGCATGAGAGAGATTACATGGGATTCCACTAGATTATATGTTCTTTCATTTATTTATCTCGTTGAACCTTATTTCATTGACTTGTTTTCTTTTAATGGCCTTGATTATTGGGTTGGCCATTGTAATTAAATTAACTCCTTTATTTAGCTTTGCGTATTCTGGTAGCAACTTTGATTTTAAATAAGAAGTTATTATTCATTGTTTGATATTCCATATGCCTAGAATTGTATGAATTCCGCAAATTTATTAATGTCTTGAGGCTTGAAATGTAATATCGTCACAGCGGACTTACGATCCTTGGGCCTAAAGGATAAAATTTTAATTAGTCCTAAAATTCACTCTCCGGATCCAGTTTATCCTTTAAACGGGTTCGAGGGACGTGACAATATTTCATCAAATTGCCTTCCAAGCTTATCCTTACTCTCTTTAATTCTTGAGTCTCAATTTTAATCTTCAATTAACACCTACAAAGAGAAATTAACTTAATTAATAGTATTTCCGAACATATTTTGTATAGAAGCTATTAGAACTCATATAAATGTATACAAATGGGCCATTAATAATGGAAAGATATGAGGAAAGCAATGACGGAGAGGAGAATTATGATTTTATTCTAAAAACAGTGTTTTGAGTTCTTTTATCTTTGAAGACTCTTTAAGAATAATACTATAAAAGTATAACTTTTGTGAACTCGTCATAGCCCCAAACCAACATTTTGCTAGTCTCGAGCAAAATAAAATAAAAAAATAAAAATAATTATTTGCTGAAAACGATAAAAATCCTAACTCACTTTCGCAGGAATCGCGGCTACACTTTTCGTGCAATAATCCATTAAAACCCCTAAGTTCCCCCTAGTGGACGTGTTTTGTCTCGTGAGGATTTTCTACTAATAAGTCTCACAAAATTCTTTTTATATATATCCTCAGGCTTTTAGCCAGCTAACAAAAATAAGAGCAAGTTTAGAACACTATCCAATTGCAAAAAAACTTTCAATGGTGCTCAAGTCCCTGAGTGTGCCAAAACTTGTACAGTTTTGGATTTTGAGAAAATACAACTTTGATCACCTTCTAAATTCATTCATTTTGACTTCAGCCTCACAGTCATACTCTCAGAAATAAAACCACTTAGATTTTCTGACTTGTCACTCTATATGAGTATTGGTAAGGCAAAAGGACTCACATATCTTTTGAGAACGAAGAATTTTCGGAGAATGCTCACTCAACTTCTCACTTGTTTAACATCCTAACTTTTCCTCAAATCCAATAGGCCTTTTATTGGTTGTAATGGAGTGTGGCGAGGTATGGAAAAATATGGACAATGAGGTTTTAGGCTTTCTGAGAAGGTAAGGTCTTGAGTTTTCTTGGAAGAATTCTTCTGTGATTCTTCTTCATTTTTTTTCCTTTGTAGTTCTTTGTTTTCTTGTCATTCCGTGAATTTCAACTTTCCTTTCTTTTTCTTTTTTTCTTTCTCTTTTGTTTTTTGGAGAAAACTTTTTCCTTGTATTGCTCATGTGAAGTATCAACTATCTACACTTCCTTCTTTCTTTCTTCATCTTTTCCTTACACTCCAAAAAAATAATGGGTTGAAGGCTTTTTTTTTGCGTGGAGAGGATTTGGGAATTTTTAAGGAAAAATGCATAAAGGATTAAAGGCTCAAAAAGGGTTACTGAGGAAATGTTTTTATGAGTAGGTTTGTAACAACCATGTAGTTTTAATTTTAGATTGCATATTATCAATTTTACCAGGTCTAGAAAGGTGCTCACAAGCTTCAAGTCGAGGTTAGTTCGCAATTTGATGACACCCCCAATGGTTGGAAAGAAATAGGAGACTAAAGAGATAAAAGATTGTGCTGAAAACTATGAGTTTGAGTAGTAGAATTAGCGCAGAAGAGTCATTACTCTGACGGAATAGAAAGGCTTTACACTAAATGGATTTAGTCTCCACTAGTGATTTGTCGGGGTCACTCAGATGTGCCCATTCTTCACTTGGACTACACTCAAGTGGCTAAATGTGCAAAAGTCTTTCCAACACTTGACTCTGTGACACTCTTTTTAGGAATTGGATAGTATGGTAAACTAAGATTTTGAAACTTATTAACAAGCTAAAATCCCATGGAAAATTGAGAAATTTTTGAAAAATTTTATAAACTTTGAGATTTTTTTCCTAAACTAAATATTTACTGGCAAATACATGCATGCAATGGAGTGCCACATGCTTTCTTTGACAATTGCTAAGGACTCAATCTATGAAGTGAATGGAAACACAATAACAAAGCACATAGGATTCTTGATATTTAAATTCAAGTCCTGTAATTGCACTGTGGAGTACTACAAATGTCCGTTTATAGTGTTGCAAGGCCAGTTGCCATATGCTGGAGTACCCACATGAACAATCTAGCATCGACCTCGAAAGAAAAAAGGTAAAAAAAAAGAGAGGGTTTTTGGGTGGGAAGGCTGGTTTGGTGTGAGATTTGCTAGAGTAACCTTTTGGTTTATTGGTCATCAAAAGTTTATATATATAATTCTCTAATAATAATAATAATAAGAGGATTTTACCCCAAAAAACACTTAATGTGGCCATTGGACCGAAACAGACAAATTAACCAACTATGAACCAAATAGGGAAATTTGCCCAAAAACCCTTTTTACCATTTTTCTCAAGGGTCGATATTGACCCTCATTTTATGTGTTAAGGGTCAACATCGACCCTGGGTAGGCAGAAAAAAAAAACACTTTTTCCCTTCTTCTTCTCTTCCCCAAACCCAATCCAATGATGGAAAAATTCTCCGAGCAAATGCTATCAATGAGGTTCCTCTCCATCAAATCACGAGAGAGGAAAAGGAGCCTGCTCTCACTGTGAATCTCGGCAACGGTCCTTTCAAGATGGACGACCCTTGGGTCAGTCTTTAAGGGCATGTTGACACCAAAAATGTCACTGTGCCTCTTCAAGATCAAAGAAGCTATATGAAGCCACAGCCTACCGCAAATAGTCAATCCTATTTCAAAAATCAAATCTTGTCAGAATCAAACAAAAACTGCGATATATCCTTCAAAACAGCCAAAAGAAGAGTACACATGAAGTTTCGGGCCATTTCAACATTGTTTGGCCTAACTTCACTCTTTTAACAGCTGAACAGGAGCTCCCGGTGGCAACAGCATCAAAGACATCAGATCTTCGATCAGAGCATGTGGATGTTCTCAAAATACCTCCAAATGACTCCACGCCAAGTTTCAGGTCAAACCAACAACGTTTGAGGCTATATGTCAAGTTTAAGGTCATTTCAACAACATTTGATCGAACTCTGACTCTCAGAAGCCAAATCCGGCCTCCTGGCAGCGAAACTCCTCGGGACCATAGTTTCCAAATCGAAGCTAATGGATCGTCTCAAAATGACTCCGATAGGCTCCCAGTCAAAAGTTAAGTCAATCGGACATCGGTTGACCGCACATCAAAGCGCGACATCTTCCTCACGACAAAACAAGTCTACTGACGACAGGACCCCAAACGGCTTCAAAACTCAAACAAAAGCATATGGTTGGTCTTTTTTATTGCTCAGGAGGTTTCACCTTAAATTTCAGGTCATTCCGACAACGTTTGACCCAGTCTTGGCTTCTGATGGCAAATCGGCAATTCTACGCGACAAAGTCTTCGGCTTTCCTAGAAAATTAGAAACTTTGCACTCTGATATGCAAGGCTTCTCGTCAAGCTTTCTACAGGGAAATCAAGCAAAAAAAAGTACAAAAAATGTCAGGAAAAATACCGACGAAGAAAGAAGCGGAAAAAACAAAAGAACGACCGAAAATCGGCGACCAAAAGGGGAAAAAACCCCACATGGTCGCCGGATTTTCACTGAAAGACCATTTTTCGGTCCCTTTTCGCGTTTCGAGATGTTTGGCCCCTGTGGTTTTCCAAAATTCTAACTTTTGAGGCACCAGATCCGTCGATCTTCGTCAACATCACAGGTCCGTCTTCAAGAGCATCAAATCATCATTGATCGCTTTGAAATCACCAACCGGACGACTAAGAAAGCACACTTTCTATCCAATCGATCGATAAATTGACAGGATAGGTGGCACCGGCCCGCTGGTAGCAATCAATGTCTGAAATTGCATGGTCATCCGACATCGATTAACATGAAGATCCATCGACGATCATGGCAAGAAGAATTCCAAAAAACGCGGCACGGCATGCGACTCTTCAATTGACCTGGCGACCACTTAATGCGATTAATTGACCCATTTTATGAGAACTTAATGTGGTCATTAGCTCATTATTTCGGATGGCCCAATCAGAATCAAGGAATAAGGAGTTACAAGTCAAAGCAATCATGGCATTAAAACCATGAAACTCCTCCCATCATGGAGATTAAAGGCAATTAAGGGCTCTTAATTCTCCACCAGCCAATCAGAAGCCAAAGAAAAGGAGTTACAAAATAAATGAATTAAAACTTGTAACTCCTCCCTTTATGTGACTTTATTACAATTAAAGCCCATAAACTCTCCTAAATGGCTACCAAAGGCCTATCAAAGGAGAGCAATCCAAGAAGAAAGGGTCCAGAAAAATCTATCGGAATCCAAGAGAAAGAAAAGATAAAACTCTGCTGAAGTTCTGCATCGATCACTACTACAAGGTGACAAAAGTCTCTTGGGGGGTACCCCCCCCCCCCCCCCCCCCCCAGGCCTTCTCCTCCTGTCTACATGGCTTAGACGTGGATTTTCAGCCTATCTACTTAGTTTTTTATTGGACATTGGACATCTTCTTGGTCTTTGTCATCTAAAAATCTGAGGTTTAAGCAAAGTCAAGCGAATCAAGAGCATCCTCTGTTCTCATCTTCATGGATGATAGCGAAACCCACACATGGATTGCGATCGTCAATCTGAACGAGTCCGCACAATCATATAAAGCATTCATCCATGCATTCCATATATAAAAGCAAATAAAAGTATGCAATCCTAGATGGCTCCCTGCTCTTCGGACTTGTAGTCCTTATCGAACTAGGACATCAAAAATAGATCTCATCTTGCACCAAGAAGTCTTGTCTCCTCCACCACTAAGGAATCCGGTTACTTGCAACCTTTCTTGAAACTTTCTTCTTCTTGCTTGTTCCAATAAATTAAATTTATACAAGCAAACCCATAAAAAAAAAAAACAAAACCCCAAGTTACATTGGAGATACCTATGCTTTTCAAGAAAGCTTACATCAAGACTAGTTGGAATAAAAGTAAAGAAAGAATTACAACTTCCTATGATTGCTAACCGCGCAATCGTACACTTTCCAACTATTGAAAAAACATCTAAATCCACATAACAATCATGCGAACCATCAAGGATATAATACATGGCTGCAAACAAAGAGGTTAGTGCATGCAAACATACTATGTGCATCATTAAACAAATCTGGAAAATAAATTCCAGCAATGTTAATGAAACTTGCACACACATGCATCACAACATAACTTTAATAGGGTGCCACCATGCCCATAATCAATCTAGGATTAATTATACACAACATGGGATCATGATTTCACATGGAGTGGCTCTGATACCACTGAAAGAAACTGCGATTCAGATCTGAATTAGCGGAAGACATTCATGGCTAATTTGTAACATGACAGATTTTAAAAAATCTGATTTGGGCAGCATAAATCAGCCATATAGATCGCATGAGAACTCCATGAATTCATGACCAACAAGTGTATAATTAAAGGAGAATGAAGAAGACTATTACCTCGAAGATTTGTAGACTTCAAATCTCTGAAAAAATAGATCCAAAGGCCCGAACTCAGACTTGCAATTAGCAAACAAGTTGCTGGAATTTTCTGCAGTAGTGTTGCCTTTGATCTTCTCCTCTATCTCACTTCCAAATCTGATTGGCTAAGATGGTGGGGTCTTAATCTAGGAATTGAGAACTATTTTTCTAAGGAAAAATCTCAGACCTACAACTTTCTTCAATGAAGAAGAAAGAACTTCAAGGGCTGGACGTGTGGGACCTTCTTATGCTCTATGTTGTGTTGGACGTCCAAGGAAGTGTGGTCTCTTTTATAGAAACTTTGAGGAAAGCTTTCCCATAAAGTTATCTCTCCTAATTCTCAAAGATGTCCTACAAGGAAACTATAATCTAAAGATTTATTTCCTTTAAGAAACACCCCAATTAGAAAAGGAAACTAAAGGAACTTCCCATGCAATTAGTAATCCTAGTTGTAGAACACTTACTAATTTTAAGTTCCTAATCCAAAAAGGAAACTTTCTCATAGGAATACTATTCCAAAGAGGAGTCCAGCCTTTCAAGTAGAGAGACCTACTCAAAATTGGAAACCTTACCCATGGAAATCCTATTATGGACGTCCCTCATGATAATGCACACCATGGCCCACATATAATTTATCTAGAATTAAATTCATGTATGCCATCAAAGGCCTATTTGAATTTAAACTCAAAATTATTTTTCCACTAAAATAATTCATCCAAATGTTATCTAAACATTTTAGGAAACCATGCCAATCTTGGTAAGTGACTAGAGAAGGGACCAAAAGACATATTTGCCATTGGCTCCCAAAATGACCAAAATGTCCATGCTAAACCCATAGCAACATTAAGACCATTTTAACCTTAACTCATTCCACTAAAGAGCTATGGTTGAACTCCAAGGACAAATATATAATATAATAAGCTCATCATAAAATGACGGTTGTCTTCGACCTACTAAGTGTAATGACCTGAATGCCCCTCTATGTAACATCCATAATCGAGTCAGGTTATCACATGTACTATCAACCTTCCCGATTACATCTAAACCTTAGAACCTCATATCCTTAACATAATCATCATCCGAATATCATTCTCTTGATCCAGGGAGCGAACCACAAGTTCAATATCCATATGGAACATCCATATACTAAGATCTTAGATTTTGATGATTAATCGGATAATTCTAAGGGGACGATCATTCCATCATCAGATGGCATAGATTCTATATTGCATCTGCACGTCCCAACTAATCAAGTCCGAGTACCCAAAACACAGAGCTATTGACCCATGAAAAGAATCTCACCCATAGTGAATTAAAGCACAAGAACTTGACTTCGTCAGTTCATCCACAAATGCTCAAGATTAAGACCACCGGTCACTCAGTAGCATGAGGTGACTTGATCTCTCTCTGTGATAGTACTATTTTAGAGATCACACCTACCATGGTCCTATTCAATGCATTGCATATGCACTAATGAGATGAATTCTGGAAAGCCCTCCCATGACTTAGGTAAGTCACCCTGAATACAGGAGAGTCTCTCATTATAACTTATACCAAGATAAAGTGCCCAGCTCCATCTCTCAGTTATGAACAAATATGATGTTTCCAGTGTCCATGAATTAGACCTATCTGTGTGTAGACACTACACACCTAATTCATTTACTAGAAACAATGGGCCTTACACAACCATACATATATACATGTTTAAGCATAAAAGAGTCATTCCATTAAATAACCAGTAAATATCCCGTAACAAAAGATGAGAGTGCAGCTAGTGGGCTTTAGAGCATACACCAATCCCAACAAACTCCCACTTGCACTAAAGATCACTATTTCCTAACCTAACACCCATAGACTCAACATGAGAAGTGAAGACTTTCTGAGTAAGAGTCTTACTGAATGGGTCAGCTAAATTATTTGCCAAAGCAATATGCTCCACCACTATCTCTCCATCCTGAATGAATTCCCGGATCAAGTGGTACTTTCTCTGAATGTGCTTGCCTTTCTTGTGATTCCTGGGCTCTTTGCACTGTGCTACAGCACCAGTGTTATCGCAGTACATGTCAATCGGTTTTTGTACTGCAGGAACAACTCCCAATTCCAACAGGAATTTTCTGAGCCATACTGCTTCCTTCGCAGCTTCCGATGCCGCCACATACTCTGCTTCCATGGTAGAATCAGCAGTACAGGATTGCTTGATACTTCTCCATGATATAGCCCCTCCTGACAGAGTAAAGACGTACCCTGAAGTAGACTTTCTGGCATCTCTATCAGATTGGAAATCAGAGTCTGTATACGCCAAAGGCGTTAGATCATCTGCTCGAAAGGTCAGCATATAATCTTTCGTTCTCCGAAGAAACTTGAATATATGCTTAACAGCTGTCCAATGCATAGGTCCAGGGTTTGACTGATATCTGCTAACCATGCCAACGGCAAAGCAAATATCTGGTCTAGTACATAACATAGCATACATGAGGCTTCCAACAGCGGATGCATATGGAACTCTCCTCATGTTCTCTATCTCTTCAGATGTCTTTTGACATTGATCTTGGGACAGTGGTACTCCATGTCTAGAAGGTAGGAGGCCCTTCTTGGAGTCATGCATGTTAAACTTGACCAATATCTTCTCAATATATAAAGATTGGGATAAGGCTAACATCTTATTCTTGCGATCACGCAAAAGCTTGATCCCTAAGATATAGCTGGCCTCACCCAAATCCTTCATCTGAAATTGAGAGGATAACCAAACCTTTGTGGATGACAATAAACCTACATCATTTCCTATTAGTAATATGTCATCTACATATAGAACCAAAAATGCAACTGCTTTTCCACTTCCTTTCTTGTACACACATGGTTCATCAATGTTTTGATCAAAGCCAAAGGATTTGACTGCCTGATTAAACTTGATGTTCCATGCTCTAGATGCTTGCTTAAGTCCATAAATGGACTTCTTAAGTTTACAAACCATGTTATCTTGGCCACTAGCAATGAAGCCCTCTGGTTGCATCATATAGATGCATTCGTCAAGACTTCCATTAAGAAAAGCTGTCTTGACATCCATCTGCCATATCTCGTAGTCATAATGACATGCGATGGCCAAGAGAATCCTTATGGATTTAAGCATAGCCACTGGTGAAAAGGTTTCCTCATAATCGATACCCTCTTTCTGAGTATATCCTTTCGCCACCAGTCTTGCTTTGAAGGTTTCCACCTTCCCATCCACTCCTCTCTTCCTCTTGTAGATCCAGTTGCACCCTATGGGTTTAATCCCTTCAGGTGCATCTACAAGTTCCCAGACTTGATTGGAATACAAAGAATCCATTTCAGATTTCATCGCTTGCTGCCACATGCCAGCATCTATATCTGTTACTGCTTCATCATAACTAGTAGGATCCTCAACCAGATCTTCAGAGTCTGTCTTAAAAGACACTCCTAGATATCTTTCTGGCTGTCTAGAAATTCTCCCACTACGACGAGACTCCGAAGTGTTCAAAGGAATATCTTGTTCATCTACTGTCTCAGGATCTGGTACAGATGTTATGGGAGATCCTGGAAGAATCTCCTCAAGGGTTTCTTTACAACTAAGCTCTTGGTGCATCATACAATCATCCTCCAAGTACCTAGCATGAGTGCTGATGAGCACTTTTTGCTCCTTTGGATGATACAAGATGCCACCTCTCGTTCCCTTAGGATACCCAATGAAGTAGCACATTTCCGATCTGGGTTCTAGCTTGGTAGCTTTATCATTCAGTACATAGGCTGGACAACCCCAAATGTGGATATGTCTTAAACTAGGTTTTCGATTTGTCCACATTTCTTGGGGTGTCCTAGGTACTAATTTAGAAGGTACCAGATTTAAAATGTATGCTGCTGCTTCTAGGGCATATCCCCAAAAAGATATAGGTAGGGTTGCATGACTCATCATGGACCTTACCATATCAAGAAGGGTACGGTTTCTTCTCTCCGCTACACCATTTTGCTGGGGTGTACCCGGTGCAGACAACTGAGACACAATCCCATGTTGTGTGAGGTACTCCTTGAACTCACCTAGGAGGTACTCGCCACCTCGATCAGATCGAAGGGCTTTAATATGTTTCCCTAGTTGTAGCTCCGCCTCAGCCTTGAATTGTTTGAACTTATCAAACGCCTCATACTTGCGTCGCATTAAGTATACATATCCATACCTAGAGTAATCATCGGTGAAGGTGATGTAATACTCATACCTTCCTCGAGCTGGTTTGTTCATAGGACCACACACATCAGTGTGAATCAATTCTAACAACTCCTTTGACCTTAGTCCCTTTCCAGAGAATGACCGTTTGGTCATCTTTCCCTTGAGACAAGATTCGCACTGAGGAAAAGGTTCGAAATCTAATGAGCTTAAAGGCCCATCTTCTACCAACCTCTGAATCCGTTTTAGGTTAATGTGACCCAAACGTAAGTGCCAAAGATATGTGTCATTGATTGAAGATACCTTCCTCTTAAGGGAAGTTGAGTTTTCTTGTTGTACATTATGCAGTGTGGGAGCAATTGGATATATATAAAATAAGTTGTCATGTATTCTACCGGAACATATAATATTTCCATCTCTACTGATATCAATACCAGAATGGAAAGAAACTGAATAATTAAATTCAATGAGTCTGGAAACTGAAATTAAATTCTTCCTCATGTCCGGAACATAGAAAACATTATTTAAAACTAATATCCTATTACATGGAAAATGTAAGGTAACAACTCCTACTGCAACTGCACAAACTTTAGCTCCAGTTCCGACTCTAAAGGCAAACTCTCCTTTCTCAATTCTCTGCATTATCTGAAACCCCTTCAATGAATTGCAGATATGATTAGTGGCTCCTGAGTCTACTATCCATGAGTCAGTAGAATCAACCACTAGACAAGTTTCAATGTAGTATGAAAAGGATGTACCTTTCTTAACTGAGGCCAGGAACTTGGGACAATCTTTCTTCCAATGACCTTTGAGGCCACACTTGAAGCATTTCCCTTTGGGCTTTCCATCTGTACCCTTGTCCTTCTTATTACCAGTGTTGTCCTTTTTCTGCCCTTTTCCCTTATTCTGCTTCTTCTTGAACTTCTTCCCTTTCGGGTTTAGTTTAGAGGAAGACTGGAAAAAATGAGCTTGGGCTTTGGGCTTCATGATGGCCTCTGCCGCCTGGAGTTCTTTCATTAACTCAGGTAGAGTCATGTCCATCTTGCTCATATTGAAATTGAGCTTGAACTGATTGAAAGAGTCCGGTAGAGTTTCGAGAATCATGTCAGTTTGACTCCCTGCATCAATCTCAGCCCCTAGAATCTCAGCTTCATTGAAACAATCCATCAGCTTGAGCATATGCTCTAAGACAGGTATTCCCTAAGCCATCCTAGCCTTCATGATAGTCCTCATAGCAGCTTGCCTAGCAGGCCTGCTCTTGTCTGCGAACATCTCAGACAAGGACATCATGATTTCATAGGCCGTGTCCATATGCTCGTGCTGTGTTTGCAACACGTTGGACATGGAAGCGAGCATGTAGCATTTAGCCATGCTGTTCGCTTTCTTCCATTTGCTCTCAGCCTCTAACTGGTCATCAGTGGGATTAGCATCAATATCCGGACAGTTTTCTACCAAGACATACTTGTACTCTTCAGCAGTGAGTACTATGTCAAGATTTCTCTTCCAATCTACATAGTTAGGGCCAGTCAGTTTGTTCTCACGAAGAATGCACATCAACGGACTAAAAGAGTCTTTACCCATCTCTTTCTGGATATAAAAACGGTTTTATAATTAGACATGCAGTATATATATAATATGCATATGGTGCTTGTTATAAAAGGAAAAACAAAGCACAAAACTTTTTACCTTATTTAACCCCAATCATAATGTATCAGTGTTTCAACCTCCTCATAGACCCTCCATCGAAGGGATGGCCGAGCTTACAGTCACGTTGAATTAAGGCATACTTATTTGGATTATCACTATCTGGATACACATCCAGTGGTAGTCCAATCACTGGTTGGTTTGGCCTCATATGACAAATAACCTTTAACTCCTAAGGAGAGGTCATCACCGTCTTATGTCAAGTGTATAACCATCTCTTATGAAATTTCCCAGAATGTCTATGATTAAGCCCTCCAAAGGGAAGAGACTTTTATCCTTTCTATAAGTGAACTTTAGTAAAGAGCTCCACCGAAGGGATGGCCGCTCCCACCAATACTTCATTGACATTCTATAGAAGTGATCTTTAGTAAAGAACTCCACCGAAGGGATGGTCACTCCTACCAACACCTCATTACGAATATTTTATTAGTTCACCCATTAACCCATCAAAGCGGTCTTTAGTAAAGAACTCCACCGAAGGGATGGCCGCTCCTACTAACACTTTAATGAGATAACATGAACCGAAAATGGAAGGCCGTAGGGTCTTTCCTAAAACCCCTCTCCCACTTGATTATTTATCACTAGGGTTTATACTTTTTGACCTTTACATTGTTTTACTCAAAAGCTCTTTTTAAATCTAGCAAACTTGGTTAATTAAATTTATGACTTAAGTCACCTTAAAAATAAATAACATTTGCTTTAAAACATTTGAGAAAATCCCTTTAAATAATCAAAAACCTATCTTGGGTTATGGAAACCCATAGGTAGCATCTAATTAGATTTTAGTTTAGCCTCTTTTGGAAACCAAGGGTACCAAGATAAACTAAACCCTATCCAATTTTAAACCTTAGACATATAAAAGGTGCTGGTCTAAGTTCCGTTTAAAACAATTTGCCAAACTAAAAATAATCTAATGCAAAAAGATGCCAATTTTAGAACCTAATGGTGGCCATGTTTCTAGGTGACAATTATAGCAATCATATAAAGCATTCATCCATGCATTCCATATATAAAAGCAAATAAAAGTATGCAATCCTTGATGGCTCCCTGCTCTTCGGACTTGTAGTCCTTATCGAACTAGGACATCAAAAATAGATCTCATCTTGCACCAAGAAGTCTTGTCTCCTCCACCACTAAGGAATCCGGTTACTTGAAACTTTCTTCTTCTTGCTTGTTCCAATAAATTAAATTTATATAAGCAAACCCATAAAAAAAAAACAAAACCCCAAGTTACATTGGAGATACATATGCTTTTCAAGAAAGCTTACATCAAGACTAGTTGGAATAAAAGTAACGAAAGAATTACAACTTCCTATGATTGCTAACCGCGCAATCGTACACTTTCCAACTATTGAAAAAACATCCAAATCCACATAACAATCATGCGAACCATCAAGGATGTAATACATGGCTGCAAACAAAGAGGTTAGTGCATGCAAACATACTATGTGCATCATTAAACAAATCTGGAAAATAAATTCCAGCAATGTTAATGAAACTTGCACACAACATGCATCACAACATAACTTTAATAGGGTGCCACCATGCCCATAATCAATCTAGGATTAATTATACACAACATGGGATCATGATTTCACATGGAGTGGCTCTGATACCACTGAAAGAAACTGCGATTCAGATCTGAATTAGCAGAAGACATTCATGGCTAATTTGTAACATGACAGATTTTAAAAAATCTGATTTGGACAGCATAAATCAACCATATAGATCGCATGAGAACTCCAAGAATTCATGACCAACAAGTGTATAATTAAAGGAGAATGAAGAAGACTATTACCTCGAAGATTTGTAGACTTCAAATCTCTGAAAAAATAGATCCAAAAGCCCGAACTCAGACTTGCAATTAGCAAACAAGTTGCTGGAATTTTCTGCAGTAGTGTTGCCTTTGATCTTCTCCTCTATCTCACTTCCAAATCTGATTGGCTAAGATGGTGGGATCTTAATCTAGGAATTGAGAACTATTTTTCTAAGGAAAAATCTCAGACCTACAACTTTCTTCAATGAAGAAGAAAGAACTTCAAGGGCTGGACGTGTGGGACCTTCTTATGCTCTATGTTGTGTTGGACGTCCAAGGAAGTGTGGTCTCTTTTATAGAAACTTTGAGGAAAGCTTTCCCATAAAGTTATCTCTCCTAATTCTCAAAGATGTCCTACAAGGAAACTATAATCTAAAGATTTATTTCCTTTAAGAAACACCCCAATTAGAAAAGGAAACTAAAGGAACTTCCCATGCAATTAGTAATCCTAGTTGTAGAACACTTACTAATTTTAAGTTCCTAATCCAAAAAGGAAACTTTCTCATAGGAATACTATTCCAAAGAGGAGTCCAGCCTTTCAAGTAGAGAGACCTACTCAAAATTGGAAACCTTACCCATGGAAATCCTATTATGGACGTCCCTCATGATAATGCACACCATGGCCCACATATAATTTATCTAGAATTAAATTCATGTATGCCATCAAAGGCCTATTTGAATTTAAACTCAAAATTATTTTTCCACTAAAATAATTCATCCAAATGTTATCTAAACATTTTAGGAAACCATGCCAATCTTGGTAAGTGACTAGAGAAGGGACCAAAATACATATTTGCCATTGGCTCCCAAAATGACCAAAATGTCCATGCTAAACCCATAGCAACATTAAGACCATTTTAACCTTAACTCATTCCACTAAAGAGTTATGGTTGAACTCCAAGGACAAATATATAATATAATAAGCTCGTCATAAAATGACGGTTGTCTTCGACCTACTAAGTGTAATGACCTGA
The DNA here is from genome assembly GCA_012931725.1 of Litsea cubeba. Classification (NCBI taxonomy): domain Eukaryota; kingdom Viridiplantae; phylum Streptophyta; class Magnoliopsida; order Laurales; family Lauraceae; genus Litsea; species Litsea cubeba. The sequence goes on along the minus strand of CM022948.1, from coordinate 26,335,364 downwards.
ATGCCCCTCTATGTAACATCCATAATCGAGTCAGGTTATCACATGTACTATCAACCTTCCCGATTACATCTAAACCTTAGAACCTCATATCCTTAACATAATCATCATCCGAATATCATTCTCTTGATCCAGGGAGCGAACCACAAGTTCAATATCCATATGGAACATCCATATACTAAGATCTTAGATTTTGATGATTAATCGGATAATTCTAAGGGGACGATCATTCCATCATCAGATGGCATAGATTCTATATTGCATCTGCACGTCCCAACTAATCAAGTCCGAGTACCCAAAACACAGAGCTATTGACCCATGAAAAGAATCTCACCCATAGTGAATTAAAGCACAAGAACTTGACTTCGTCAGTTCATCCACAAATGCTCAAGATTAAGAGCACCGGTCACTCAGTAGCATGAGGTGACTTGATCTCTCTCTATGATAGTACTATTTTAGATATCACACCTACCATGGTCATGTTCAATGCATTGCATATGCACTAATGAGATGAATCCGGGAAAGCCCTCCCATAACTTAGGTAAGTCACCCTGAATACAGGAGAGTCTCTCATTATAACTTATACCAAGATAAAGTGCCCAGCTCCATCTCTCAGTTACGAACAAATATGATGTTTCCAGTGTCCATGAATTAGACCTATCTGTGTGTAGACACTACACACCTAATTCATTTACTAGAAACAATGGGCCTTACACAACCATACATATATACATGTTTAAGCATAAAAGAGTCATTCCATTAAATAACCAGTAAATATCTAGTAACAAAAGATTAGAGTGCAGCTAGTGGGCTTTAGGGCATACACCAATCCCAATAGGAAAGAGGAGGGAGAGGGAGAGGGAGGAGGAGGACGAGGGAGGGGTAGTTTAGGAAAACTCTTTTTTTTATTTTATTTTATGGTGGGAAGAGAAATTTTTAAGGCCCCGGTAGAACCCCCCCCCTTGTATAAAAGGGAAGAAGTTATCCTGCTTATTTTCTCTACACCTATGGGGCCCACTTAAGATGCATCCGTGCGTTGTCATGCTTGAAGAAACCGACCACCAGCACCTGTTCTTGTCGGGTCACTTACATGTTACCAAAATCTAGACGATTCCATCCCTCTCGATTGTTCATCTCTCCATGCCAAGCACAGAGGTTTTTTTTCTCTTCTGAAGAGGATGAATACCATCTCTTTTGAATCTTCTCCAAGTCACCCCAACATGTAAGACGATTTTCCCTTTCTTCTGACATCTGCAAAGTGCTTCCATCTTTTCTTTTTAATTTTTTGTTCTCTATGATGGAATTTGTAGTGTGGGTTTTTTTTTTTTTCCAGCACGCTATTGGAAAGAAAAGTTTTTTTTTTTAATTAATTATGGTTGAAATATTACATAGGAATTTTACATATGGCAAAACCGGAAGAGTTGAAATGTTACCAAAACCACATCCCAGTATTCTTCAAATTGTTCAAAGTGTAGGTTGGAAGTGGATTCTGCCATCATCTATGTGCTTGTGGGGACTACCTGAAATGGTACATAGATAATAGGGTGATCCTTAACATTGGTGTGGGTGAGTGGATTCTGTGTCATGCTCTGCTTTGCATTCAATAGTTCTATTTGAGAATTTCAAATTCCCAATAGTATACATGCTATTTGGTGAAATGGGATGGTGGTATTTTTATGAATAAATTTCCCGTCGCACAGGAAAAAAACTTCTTTCAAGAACTTTACCATTTTTTGAGTAAATGACATTGGTGGATTGACTGGATTCTCCGCCATGCTCTATTTTCTTGTGTGGAAATTTCTAAATTGTCTTTATGAAATTGAAGTTTGGCGAGTTAAATTATTTATAATTTCACGAAAGAGATTTAAAAATTTCCCAACTACATTCATGTAGTGCACGATAACTGTTGATTAAATGCCAGTGCGAGAATGAGCATGTATGATAACTGCTTGATTAAATGTGAGTGATAGAATAAGAATGTAATGCTGTCTGGGTTGTTTGATTCTTTCTCTTGAGAATTTGAATTGTTTGTTTTTTTGCAGATTTTGATGATTTTAACTTTAAAATGCCTTGAGGTTCTAGGGTTGAATATAAGGAGCTTGGGTGGTTTCCATTATTTGAACATGAAGTCTAATTCAGCTCTTCATTAAGAAAAACTGAGAAACTTGCTTCAAGGTTGGTGTAGCCATTTGTGTCTCACCTAAAGGTCGCAAAGCAACAAGTTGCTCTCACAATTCAGTCAATTAAGCTGAAATTGGGGTACAGAAAGATGTATGCAAATGGCTCACTAAAGGAACTCTTAAATGGCTAGCAATGAGGGTGGCACGGTGGTACTGTTTGTGCTTTGTCGTGTTCTTCCGGAGGCTAAGAATATGAAATAGGTATTACAATTTTCCCCTCTCTCTATCGACTTTCTTTAATTATTTCTCACTGCCTTGGTTTCTACAGAGATGGGAAAAAAATGAGGAAGAGGTAATGTCCATATTTTGTGGTTTCACAACTTGTTATTGCTGTTTTTTTTTTTTTTTATTGTGTCTCCATTTTTCTAATGATTGATTTTAGATTGTCGTTAATGGCCCTTACTTTGTATTGAATTCTTTAGAATTCATTGTGAATGAGTGTTTACCTAAGAATTGTATTTAGATTATCTTTTTCAGTTTATTTCATAGAACTCATTTCAGAAAATTGGGTAATCGATTTCTATGGAAGGGAAAATCATTTGATTGTCATTCGTGGATTTTCTTCTTTAAATCTTCACTTTTAGCTCCTCTCATAGAAAGACTTTGCTTTGAAATGCTGTGAATTTTGATACTGATTAAACACATGCACCATAATATGCAATCAACAAAACAAGGAAATAGTCTTTTATCTTTTGGTTAACTGTGGTTTGATTTACGTTGTACTAACTTGAAAATTTTCCATATTAATTATAAAATAACTTAACCTAAAAGAGGGTGGGTCCAATTAAAATGATATTTTCTGCTTCATTTTCCATGTACCAAATGGCATCCTCCTCCTCTTCATTCTCATTATAACTCTTATTCTTCTTCTTGTTGTTGTTGGTTTCAGCCAACATGTTCTGAGGTCCAGTTGCAGTGGGAGTATTCAGAGACATTGTGAGAGGGAAAAGACTGTCACCCAAGTTCACAACTGACTCATCAGGAATAATTGACTACAACAAGGTAACCAAAACTAATGGTAACTCTATTGTAACCATATGTGGTAATTGGCTGCTTATGATCATAAGCTTTGTCAGAGCTAATTAATGACCAGGTGATGTCTCTAATTGTGGATTTAGATATGATTTGGGCAGATTTTAGTTCCCTTTTTTAAATTGAGCGTGTTCTTTGTTTTTGGCTGTGAAGGAATTCACTTAATATGATGTGCTAGAAAAATAACATATTCACTTATTGCGTTTTGACCTTTTTATGGGTTAGGAAAGTTTATCAATTGAAGGCATTAAATTTTTGTAAGCACTAATATTTTTTTCTGAATAATTTAGTCTTGCCTCCAATTTGAAAGGTAAACAGCCAGAATAGAGGAAAATTTTGGATGTTGTCAATGGCAGCCTCGTTTTTCAAATGATAGTGTCGACCTCTCCTTTGATGACCAATATATTTTAATCATAGGCAGAACTTTGACTTTGGTAAATTTTCACATTCAAATGAACGTTTCTGAATTGAATCTTTCTAAAAGAGTGAAGAAACATTATCTCAAAAGCATATTCAGTCTCAACAGGTAATCTCTCTCTCTCTCTAATATATATATATATATATATGTTGTGTATGGATATTTCCTTGTGTGGGACATGGTCTTAAGGCCTTTTGAGATTGGATGTTATTGTAATATTGAAGGTGGAGATGACTATTTTGATGATCGTCGCCTCATAAGCCATTATTATTGGTGTTATTTACCTATAATTTTGTGTAAGCAGAAATGTACATTCTCTCTTCAGTTTACTAATTTGCTTATTTCCTTTTCCCCTCCCAATTTCAATGTTCTTCTTTTCCCTGTTGTACCTATTTCTGTTTTAAACAAGTATGCCCACTCAGTATTATTTATTTCTAGATCATTTGAAATCTAATGATTGCATTCCATTTTAATTTCTTTGATCCTCGTTTGACATATATCTTTACTTTTTTGGTCACTGTTCTTTTCATTTCCCGTGAAACAAAAAAATGTATACAACAAAATGAACAAATACCTTACATTTTCAATTGACTTATGATTAAAGAAGTGCCAATAGAAAACCATGCTTGAAGTATTTCATTCATAATTTAGCTGAAATCTAAGTGATATTATTTTAAAATCTCTTCAAGTATATTCAATATGTAGTGTAATATGGTGCAATTGTCTTTCTTACAACAATTGTTCTTGTATGTATATTATATGTGGCAGTCTATAGGAACCTATTTCATGGATATTGTCAATTCTTCTCATTGCTATGTAACAGGTGAAATATCTGTTGGAGAGTTTTGGTAATAACACTATAGGAAGGTCTTTTATTTAAAAACATTCTCTCCTGAATGTGTACATCTACATTCAGTTTTTTTTTCCTTCCTACCATTTTCTTTTGTCGGTGATTAGTAGTTATAAATGCGTTTGTTTACGATCATTATTATCGTTGTCTATGGTAGGTTTGACCCAAAACGTTTAGCTACTACTCTAAAAACACAAAATGATTAATCCTGCACTACTTAATAATATGCTCAAGGTTCGTCAATGATTAGCTTTTTTGCCTCGATAAAGTTAACATATTTCAAATTGAGAAGTAGATATTGATTTTTGTTTCAAGTTGCATTCATTTGTTTTATCCTATTCATTCCACTTGTATATTGTAAGATCTAGTCTTGTTCATAAGAGCATTGAACTATTTAATGGAATAAATGCTCTGTTTTTGTCCTCTTTATAGGGACTTATATTGTAGGTTTCATACAACTTTTCATATGCACCAAATAAATGACATATGTGAAATGGGTAAAAAAAAATGGCATATGTGGATTATCATGAGCAAGCCCTTACAAATGGTGTCTTTAGCATACAAAGGTGGACGAAGCATTAGGTAATGATTTATATGCTTCCTCATCAACAGCAAACAGTTAGTGTTTTGTATGTTTCTTTGAAGGCAATCTAAGGCCTATGTATTTCTATGTAGGTTCTTCAATGAATAAATTAATGTTGCTCATCCAGAAAATAAGAATGATGATCAAGAATATGTCCTTGCTCTCTGTTCATGAATATGTTGGGTTTTAATTGATACAGTTTCTTTTATGGTTTTCTCAAATGCTGACATGAATTTCATTCTTATTTTTAAATGGTTGTAAAGGGCATTGTTCAAAATAGGAATTTGAGCCAGAGATGTTGTTTTTATCCTTTTTTTAAATCAATTTGATAAAATGGAGATTATTTAGTTTTATGTGATTTCAAATTGCATAATTTTTAAAATGTATTGGTTTGACAAATGCAAGGTTTGGATAGGAGGATTCATAAATAATGATGGATGTTTGTATGCTCTTAGTGAGGTATGTCTCCACCATTAAAATAAAGGTATGTTTGTCTCTCATAGCTATTTCTTTTTTTTTATATATATATAAAATTTGTACATTTCTGATTTGGGCACAAGAAAAGCTTTTCTTTTTTGTATAAAAGTTTCGCATGGCCTCAAGGCGTGTATCAACAAAAGAATGTGGATGATAAGACTCTGAGGAACCTAATTCTAACATCTAGAGCCTGCGGTTGATCTTGAAGAACATCTCATATGCTTTCTGGTCGGTAATTTGCATATCTCTACTTCATGATTTAGTATGATGTTTTTGTATTTGGATTTCCAAGTTTTAAGTTCTTGAATCTAGGATCTTGCAGTTATTTGGAAAATTTGATTCTCTAAATCATTTGAGAAAAGATAATATTTCTATAGTGTTTGTATTTTTGGCCTCCGTTCTTTCCTCCTTTTCCTTCGATTCTCATTCTTGTCCTTGTTTCAGGTGAGAACTTTTCACCATGGATAACCGGTTTCTTGCAGTTTCCACCGGCTTCAATACCGGCATATGCTTCAAATGCGATATTTCCCACTCTGACTTACCTTGCTTAAATTTCTGTTCCAGCTCAAAAGGAACATACAACCATCCGTTTTGATAAAATATTCAGAATGTTTGCAAATTCTTTTTAATGTGGTATGGTGTGGAAATGACAATGGGATTTTCTTTTGGTGTTTTTTATGCCATCACTCAGCAATGAAAATGGTTAAGGTTGCAATGGGTGGAAAAGTTCCAACTTCCAACTGACCAAATATGCTTATGTGCTTGAATCTCTGTTCCAAAACACTCAAATGAACAAATAATCATCAATTTAGATAAAAACATTCAAAATGCTTTCTGTTTTGGTGTACGTCCAAATTCCACACACCCTCAGTAGTTGTTTTTGGATTCAAATGAAATGAGTGGAGTTATCTGGAATGTTTCAAATTCTTTTTTTTTTTTTTTAGATTGTCAATTTGGTGAAAGGTGTTTACATTTTTTTAGTAGAATTTTGTATATTTTTTTATTTCAATATTATTAGAGATGGTAAATTATGCGGTGATTTTTTTAAGTTGTTTTTTTCTCCCAGCTTGTTGAGTAGATATTCTTGGATAACTATGTTGAAAATACTCTGATATATGTTTTCTCCCTTTTCTTCTTTAAGTATCATCCAAGTGTCAATTGCTCACTATGGTGCATGAAAGGGATATGTATAGGTATGCTTTTTTATATTTCTTTTCCATTTACTTTGGATAAGGGAATTTAATCCATACTGTTGTGCTTTAATGCACTACTACCTGCAGACTGTTTTCTGTAAATGAAGCCTCCTCATTCTACTCGTCCTACACAATATCCTTTTTTTATTTGTTCATTCTAAGTTCTTAATGAAGAATTTTCTGTGGCTCGTATGTTCTGCTCCTTTTTCTGGTGGGTTGGATATTAGTCGTTGCTATGCTGTTTTGGATTTAATTGCCCCTTCTGCAAAACCTTCAATTATGTAGTCGAATATCGAAATGTTAGGACAGCATAGGAAATAAGCTAAGAACAAATTGTAAGATTTGTTTCACCTTAAGTTATTTCCACTCAAGTATTAGGAGAAAGCTTCCAAATGTTGCAGAAATAAAACAAAGGTTTCTGTTTTTTTTTTTTTTTTAATGATGTTTTTACTGTGTTCAAGAAGAACAAAGGTTTATAGAAGTGAAAATAAGGATGCGGCACTAACAGCTTCACAATGAAGAAGAAAGAAAGGCAGAATAATGGCTTTAGGCGAAGTTGAATATCAAGACATATCCTGTAGTTGCCATTATGATATAATTGTTATCAATTTTTTTTTCTTGATTGTAACTATTGATCTCATCCACTTTGCAGTTCCATCTTTTAATTTATCAGCACAAACTGAAGAGATCACCCCTTCTCCAGACTTGAATCCTATGCCCGGAGACAGATAGCCTTCGCATTGAACACATAGTAGGTTTGTAAAAATCCAGTTGTGTTTCTATTCATTTATTGATCAGTGATATGTTGTCTCAAGGTATCTTGTATTTCAATTAGCTTTTTATTATCATTACTATGAATTCATGTTTTAAGCCCTTTGTTTGTTTAGATTATCTTAATGTAATACTGTGTTCTATGCACGTGCCTTGCACGTGCAGGGCCAACTAGTAATATATAGAAGTTACGACATTTACTTTTTCAAAACATTAAAAAAGAAAAAAAAAAACTCAACGAACAACTCAAGCATTTTTTAAATCAAACTAATAGATTGAATCATCTCACCTTCGTTTGGATGTGTGGCTGAATTTTATCTTCAACCATGCTACCTGGTCAAACTTTCTGGCCATAATTCTGGCCAGAATCCTATGTTTGCCCTTAAATATCAAATGATGTTCAAGGGCAAACATAGGATTCTGACCAGAATTCCGGCCAGAAAGTTTGTCTAAAAAGACTTTTTGTTTTATCTTCGAATCCTAGATGATCATGCCGATTCTGAGGTACTCTTTTTAACATTTGGTTGTCTCATGGATGAACTCAAAAATGGATTCCATGAAATCTTTGCGTCCGTAGCTATAAAGGAATCCTCCTGTCTTCATGGGAAAGTCGGCAAACCCTCATGTCCATGGATCCAAATGTGACCTCGGCAAACCCTCATGTCCATGGATCCAAATGTGACCTCAGCATCTGATTTTGTTTCTTGATTCTTATTGCACGCTTGCTGCTTGTTTTCATTAACCAACAACTCGGTACAAGAGGTAGTGATTTGTGTACCTCAACACATAAAATGAGGGTGGATATAGACCCTTGAAAAAAATGGTAAGAAAATTGAATTTTTAGGCAAATTGCCCTATTTGGTGCATAATTGGCTAATTTGTCTGTCTCGGTCTAATGGCCACATTAAGTATTTTTTTCGGATAAAATCTTCTAATAATAATGATGATTATTATTTTGAGGATTTAACCGGAAAAAACAACACTTGATCCGGACGTATTACGCAATCAAACACTTTAGCAAGTGGAGCACCAATTAGAGCAATTGGGCTCGATTTTTATTAATATTTTTTTTTTTTACCTATTTGGCACATCATCGGCGTCGACCTTATTTACACTTGAATAAGGTCGGCGATGACCCTATCTGCGAAGCCTATATTAAAGCTCATATTCTTGTTTTTGCTCATTCTTCTCTTCTCTCTTCAACTATACCGTCGAGATGAGGACTAACAGAATCGTCATACCAGCCCCTACTACTAGTCCAGCCATACCAAGGAATACACTAGGGATGGCAATTTCGTCCGGTCCGATACCCGCTCCGTTTGGATATGGATTTCGGATATTTTTTTGGAGATGGGGTCGGATTCGGATATGGATTTTGAAAAAAATTCGGAGATCGGATCAGAGGCGGATATGGAGATATCCGATCCGAATATCCGTTTGGATATCCGACCCGTTTGGATATCCGTTTAACCCTTAATTGCAGTTTTCCCCCTTATCTTATATAATATTATATATATTACACCATATATATATATCAATATATTACAGAGAACACTTCAATAATTGGGATTTGTATGACTTGTGTAAGTGTGTTGAAACTTGAATGATTTTATTTTGGAAGTTTATTTTTGGATATATTCTGAATTGTATTGTCTTTTTTATGTTTTTAATGCTTAAATTATATTTTGAATTGTATCGTCTTTTTAATATTTTTTTAATGATTTGGATATCCGATTCTCCGTTTGGATATCCGATATCCGTTTGGAAGCGGAGATGGAGGATAGTATGGATATCCGTTTGGAGATCGGAGCGGATATGGAGATGGAGAATTGAATTTGGATATGGAGGCTCTGATCCGACCCGTTGCCATCCCTAGAATACACCTGTGCTACATGTTGCATCTACGTTGCGGCGACGGTTTTCTACAAGTGCCCGAAGTGGCTCCACTATCCACGCGCTCCGCAAAGATGAGCCACTTGTCTCAATTCCATATCAAGATGCTTAAGCCCCTCCACACAACCGCTATCTCATGGGTCAGATTTCATGGAAATTGAAAATGAGGCAACTGCACAACAAAGAAAACATTCTATGCGGACTCACTCAATGGACGGCATCTATAAACCCAAGACTCTAATGGTAACTCGATATCCATTGCCTACTGCTTTACAAGCTAAGCTCGCTCCTAGTGAGCCCACTTGCTATTCTCAGGCCATTAAATGTGAAGGATGGAGGGCAGCAATGGCCCTTGAGTTTGATCCGCTGCAACAGCAAGGTACATGAACGTTAGTACAAGTCCAAGTCATTGAGTAGAATCATATTAAAGTATGTTGATGGTTCAGCTGAATGCTCTGATACCATAAAACCATTTTAGTATTCAATGCACAGTTTAAGCAGTTGTATTACCGTTCAATATATAGAATACAGAAGATGCCGATTGTTACAAACATCTCCGGCAGATTTAAAATATGAATTTAAACTATCCTTAGCCAATGTGATTCAGTTGATCAGCTGATCTTATCCTTGTGCCTGAGTGGGTTGATCTTATCCTTGTGGTTGAATGGGACCAAGAGAGGAGAGAAGAGAAGAATGAGAAAAACAAGGATATGAGCCCTAATATACGTCGCAGACAGGATCATCGCCGACCTTATTCAAGTATAAATAAGGTCATCGCAACCTTATTCAAGTGTAAATAAGGTCGACGCCGATGATGTGCCAAATAGGTTAAAAAAAATGAAAATCGGGTCCAATTGCTCTAATTGGTGCCCCACTTACTAAAGTGTTTGATTGCGTAACACGTCCGGATTAAGTGTTTTTTTCGGTTAAATCCTCATTATTTTATGAAGTCTATATTTTAGTAAGAGAGATTTTATGTGATATGGAAAGGAGACATTTTTCCTAATGTAATTATCTCGTGAATTATTATGGGATGAGTGTTAATAGAATCAAATCCAATAATAATAGAGAAGATAAAAGATTACAATCGTTCCAAGTTGAGGTTAAAAAATAAAGGAATACTCTGCAGTGGGACAGAGACACCTATTCTCCCGGCTTTGTGGGCTTCCTCTCCAGTCTCCCCACTTATGTGGACTCTCTTGATCCTAGTCTTCTAGGCTTGGTACCATACCAAAAAAGAATAAATAGTTTGCAGGTCTCAAATCCAGCTCCGGGTTCTTTAAACTGGAATTGGGCTCGAGTATAGGTCCGGGTTTAGATCAAGGTACACTATGGGCCTGACCATTTCCATCCCTGGTCCCATTTAATTAGTACTGGCTCATTATTTTTCACCACTATCAACTAGGCCTTCTTATTTATTTATTTTTGGTAGGAAATTGTCATCAAGGCCTTGTTCTCTCTGGTAACTGCCAGCTAAATGCTAGAAGTAAGGGCAATCATAGGCCTAGGCTAACTCAAGTAAAACCCATTCATATTCAGGATCTAATCTTATACTCAGCCCTGGTCCTTTTTCGGGTCCAAAGATTCTAGTCATGATTTATTAGTTTCTTCTACAGTTTTAGTCGATTATATTGACACAGAAATGACCCAATCATTGAAACAACAAAAGTCAGCCCAATGACCAAGAATGCAAGCACAATCTTCAATTGGGCCCATAAAAGGGTGCATCATGCATGCCCACATTTTTGGGTTGGATTCTTTGACTAACCTGGGAATCAGAGTCCACCGATTCCCTTCGAAGGCAGCAGTACTGCTTTGGTACTTGAAATCAGAATATGGTATTGACTGGTGTAAAAACTTTTATGAGTGAGAGAGCTGAGACCCACATGTGATCACATTTCATGTGATCACATTTCTGTACTGGATAGCAATCAAGCCAATAAGGACTCAGTACTGTTGGGTCAGGAACCAATTATTTTTCTGGCATTGGTTTACCTTGGTGGCCTATAAAAAGATGCACGCCCAGATTTTCGAGTTGGGTCCTTTGACTAACCTGGTAATCAGAGGCTATCTAGGTGAGAAAGTTGTGGGACCCACCTATGATAACATGTTTGTCCTTGATTGAAACCAAACCAAGAAGGACTCATTCTATTGGGACAGGAGCCATTTAAGTTTTAGGCACACCGTTGTACCCCATGGAAGCTCAGAAGATCTTGGTTTATGGATAGGAGCTAAGGTTACATTTGGAAATCAGGCCCCTTTGGTAACTTGACTAGTAAAGTCAAGTAAAGTTAAATCATCCTAAACATCACATTAAAAGCACTTTTTCTCAAAACTCCCTCCAACTTTTCCAACAAAAAGTCAAAAAATAACCACATTTATTAACTAAAAGACAAAAAAACTCTATTTCCCATACCAAAAATCAACAATATTCCATCCCAAACAACTAAAAACAAAATACCATCATAACCCACTATATATTTTATTCATACTTTTTATTTCACTTCACTCCACTTGACTTTAATAGTAAAATGCCAAACGGTTAGGGAAAAGATTTTCAGTTTCCTAAAGTTATGAAAAGTTCATGTTTGGCAATTGTAAATTCCTAATGATTTGGACGAATGGAGATGTTCATTTGTTAAGAACATCCCCCCCCCCCCCCCCCCCCCCCCCCCAACCCAAAAAAAAAAAAAAAGAAGATTTGGAAATCCTCACTTATATGGATTTGCACACCGAAGCCCATTTTTATTAACTATATGCATCGATACACACGAATATCAAGTGAGTTGCTATATAAATCCTTAGTGAGAAATTCTTGTTCCAGTGGTAGTGAAGAATCATTTGATCTATGGATTCCTCACCTTATTCAGCCCTAATTGAGTAAACATGCCAAATAGTGTGGAAATTTCACTCCATTTGTGGCTCCTTTTATGACTTAGAAATTTACTATCACTCTAGATCTTCGTCAGTTCTTGCTTTAGCTCCTAGTCAAATTTCATTTTAATTGGAGATATGTCCACTGTTTGATTGGATCCGAACCATGTCATGAAAATATTCAAAACGCATGTATTAATAAATCCGATGATAAATATAACCCCATTTTAAGTAAAACTTGTCTTAGAGGTAAAACCAGTTGGGGTAGTAATTTTTGAGCAATTAATATTTAAAAAGAGAGCCTCATTGCTGGACTTTTAATACTAGGCCCTCTTACCTGATGATGACTGGGATTGGATTTAATGTAGACCCTTAGGTGTGTGTTTGTATGATGAAAGGAATCCGGGTAGAGAAGATAGTTATTTTGATTTTCCACTTAACCCCTCTTTCAATCATTTGGTGTGATACCTTCTCCGGGAGAAAAGCAAAAGATGAACTAATTTTCCTCGATGGAAAGGATCTTAATTTTCTATGTGAGGGATAGGAACATGGAATTTCTCTCCGGTGGAAATGGAAATACGCGAAGAGTGTAATCTTCTAGTTGCGCAAATGCACCCTTAGATGATCAGGAATCCTTGAACAATGTTAAAAGCTTGGGAATATTCTAAAAAAAAAAAGCTTGGGAATAAACACTTATAACTCCAAAGGTTAGGTTGGGGCAAGGTTAATGTTATAGATTAGGGTGGCATTTTCATAAGCAACCAACCTGACCACACCCAACCTAAGTAATGGCACTTACGTGCCAATCCAACTCTAATCATACATGTTAATTAGGTGTTCAGTTTGAGATAAGTATTAAGGACTAATGAAAATTAATGTTTAATTGGGTCCAAAAAGAGATATTAATTTAAAAGCCTATATAAATCAAATAAAAACATGAAAAACCTAAATTAGATCGTGGCAAAGGCCGCACGAACGCAGGCCCCCTCTATCACAAATTATGACGTCCACTCTCCCACTTGGGGAGGTGGTAAGCCGAGACCTAGGCCATGGGCCTTCTTGATCACCCATAGACCCCGTCCAGGTAAGTATGCTCATATCTCATAGCTCTCCCCATTTTATTCATCCGCCAAAGCCTCTTTATCCCTTTGTAGCCGATGTGGGACTATAAACACCTCATTCAAGACTGCCCTGGAAAGTCTCTTCCCTCCCTTTCTGCATTGAATAAAAGAAAACTATAACATCTTTCACATGTGCCTGGCTTGATCACTGAAACATTAAATTAAATAGTTCTGAATTAGAGATAGATAAGGAGATGAGGAGATTTATTGAGATTGATTGAAGATGATTTAGAAAAATCCTGAAATCGGATGGTGAAGATTTTATGGAAATGTTAGGGAAGATTTCGATTTGGAAAGAGTATTTGTTTTAAAGACCTTTGCAAGATTTTGTTGGACTTAAGGAAGATTAGAATGGTTGTTAAGGTTCAATGTTGTTAAGGTTCAATGGTTTTATCTGAAGTTATAAAGCACCTAGTCCTTTCTCACGATCAACCAATCTCAAGTGGGCCTACAAATAGAGAAGAATTAAATCTTGAAAACCTTCTCATATGATAATGATAGTTTATTTTTTTTTCACGTTTCTCGTGATTTAGAAAACCGTATATATAACCCCAATGGTAACTCAGTTGACCTAGGACCACGGTTTGCACTCGGAGGTTGTATGTTCGAAGCCGCACTACTACACTGGGGTTACAGGGGAGTTTACTCGGCTTCCCTCTGGGCGCGAAGGGATTAGTCTAACCCAAAAGGCTGGAACCCAGTGATAGCAAAAAAAAAAAAAAACAAGAAGAAGAAAATTGTATATATTATTTAAAGAGAGATACTTAGCAAGGAAGGAAGATAAATTATAGGAGAAATTAATGACATCATGCTAGGAAGTGCCACGTGGCACCACGAGTGCGTGTAATTATCTCATGAATTAATATGGGATGAGTGTTAATAGAATCGAATCCATGATAGGATTTGATAAGAATTAACCTATTCTTCCCACTTTGTGGACTTCCTCACCCCAGTCTCCTAGTCTCGGGTACAAATCTAGATCCGGGCTCTTGTCTTTTGTTAGATCCAAGTCTTTAAACTAGAATTGGGTTCGAGTATAGGTCCGGTTCCTAGGGCACAGATCAAGGTACACTATGGGCCTGACCATTTCCATTCCTGTTCCCATTTAATTAGTCCTGGCTCATTATTTTTCACCACTGTCAACTAGCCCTTCTTATTTACTTATTTTTTTACTTTTGGTTGGAAATTGTCATCAAGGCTTTGTTCTCTCTAGTAACTGCTGCTGAATGCTAGAAGTAAGAGCAATGACAGGCCCAGGCCAACTCAAGTCCTGCCCATTCATATTCAGGATCGAATTTTGATACTCTACCTGGTCCATTTTTCAGCCCATGGCCAGGCCCAAAGATTCTAGTCACGATTTATTAGCTTCTTCTACAGTTTTAGTCTATTACATGTATGTCCTTGATTGAAACCAAACCAAGGACTCATACTATTGGGTCAGGACCCATTTATTTTTTAGGCACGCTGTTGAATCCCATGCAAGCACAGACGATCTAGGTTCATCATGGATAGGAGCTATAAGTTTTTATGAATTCCCCTTGTTATTTCTATTTTTTTTATGACAAGGAATCAGCCGACCCCCCTTGCGATTGATCGTTGGTACAACCCTGGATACACAACACCAACCACTAACGCTGTGCATCAGATAAGGCCTCAAATAATTTGAAGTCAGAACCTCGAACTCATTACTGGACTTTCCAACCACGCGAACAATTTAAGTGTGGGTAACAATTTAAGTGTGGGTAACAATTTAATTTTTTGAAATCATTCAGCCCTAACTGAGTAAACATGACAAATAGTGTGGAAATTTCACTCTATTTGGGGCTCCTTTTCTAACTTTAAATTTTACTTTCATCATCGTCGGTTCTTGCTTTAGCTCTTAGTCAAGTTTCATTTCAGTTGAAGATATGTCCACTTTCTGATTGGATCCTAACCATGTCATGAAAATATTCAAAATGCATGTATTAGACAAGATAAATCTGATGATAAATATAACCTCATTTCAAGTAAAACTTGTCTTAGAGGTAAAACAAGCTGGGATAGTAGTTTTTGAGCAATTAAGATTGTAGAAGAGCCTCGTTGATGGGCTTTTAATACTAAGCCCTCTTACTTGATGATGACTGGGATTGGATTTAATGTATCCTTGAACCACGCCCTTAATGGGACGGGCCGGGCCTGGCTTGGGCTGTCCAATCCCGTCCTGAATAATGGGCGGGTCTACACTCTACCGGGGGTTATCCAATCCAGATCCTAAATTGAACGGGCCTATGTCAAATCCCGTCCCGTGCAGGCTCGGGTCGAGGCAGGGCCAGGCCAAGGCTTAACACGATCTTGAATATAAGCTAAATAGGTTTATTCAACTTTATTCTCCACAATTCTTATTAGTGAAATGGGTGAATTGTCTTGGTTCTTTAAAAAAGGGGCCACAATTCTCCCCTTGAATCATTAATCCACCCCAAAAGCAACCAAAACAAACAAGCGAAAATGAAAGAACAACAAAGTCTTGATAATCTTGAACCAAAGGCTCAATATATACTTCAGCCCTTCCGGGGCTTAAAGGTTTTGATGACTTATAAGGCATCCATGAAGAGAGCAATTTTGGATTCTCCCTTACTCTTAGCCGCATTTAGTGCAAAGAGAACTGCCCTCACTACAACCTTTTTGGGTGAAACAGCTCTGGGCCCTTTAAATGCCTTGCACCAAAAAAAAGAACAATTACTAAAAATCGTAAAATCTAAAATAGATTATCCATTAGATACGGAAAAAGACCGCATTTGAAAATATATAGAAAATCCCTTGTTTCTCTGTTAGAGATCAAACCCCAAACTATTGGGATAGGTAGTACGGCGGGGCATAGGGGACAGAATTGAGACCCAACTCCATTTTATTTGTAATTAAGAACACAATTCTAGGGTTCATCCTTTTACCCTTGAACAAACATCCATTCCTTGTCGGCCAAATGGCCACCAAATGGAAAGGATTTGAGCTTGAAC
Organism: Litsea cubeba; assembly: GCA_012931725.1. NCBI lineage: Eukaryota > Viridiplantae > Streptophyta > Magnoliopsida > Laurales > Lauraceae > Litsea > Litsea cubeba. The sequence continues at coordinate 26,318,982 of CM022948.1, read as the reverse complement.
AGTGGGATAGGAAAAGTTAGGATGAGATGGTTGATCAAGATCTATCCAATTACATTTGTGATGAAGTATTAGGAGAATTCATAATTGTTGCATATAAAAACTCTCATAATTCCTATAATCAAATAGAAAAAAGAGTCGGCACTTTCCAAATTATAAACTATATTATATATTACCTATATGCTTTGTCTCTATGATGGGACCCACAAATTTGCTTTTTTTTGTTTGGTAAGTTAGAGTATTTTTTAACATCCTTTACGGCTTAAGTTTTGCATGAGTTTCCTTTGATTGAAAAGTTAGTAGAAATGATATAGCATTAAACTATCTTGCATGAACAACAAAAACTTAAAATTAATAATAGAATTACCCTGTCAAAAAATTATATCATCATCTGATTTTCTCTTAGAAGAGGTAAAATATCAGCCAAAATGATATTTCATAAAATCTAAAAAGATTACGAGAATGACACTTGGTCAAAACAAATATGAATCATAACTCATGAGGCAAAAGACTTCACCTCAATATATAGATTACTTCAATTTATCCTACACCACAATTCTCCTAACCTACAAGTACATTAAAAATGAGTGAAATGTCCATGCGGGTGGGCCAAGCGGAGCCTGTTCTGCCCATTGTCGGTCCTATTTTGGCCAAGCTTTAAAATCATTGTCCAAGCTCAGCTTGCCAAGCTCAACTTTTTTTTAAAAGACCTATATTTTCGGGCTTGGAACGGGCTGGGTTGGGCTGGGTACCCATTTTAACGGACTCAATTGACAGGCCTACCTAGGGGTGCGTTTGTATGATGAAAGGAATTCGTGGTAGAGAAGAAAATTATTTTGATTTCTCACTCAATCTCTCTTTCAATCATTAGGTGTCAATCATTAGGTGTCATACATTTTCCTGTGGAAAAGAAAAGGATAAACTAATCTTCCTCAATGAAGAGGATCTTAATTTTCTATATGAGGTGTAGAAATGTCGAATTTCTATCTCATGGAAATGGAAATGCGCAAAGTAGATGATCAGGAATTCCCAGACGATCTTGAATTCTCAAAAAAATGTTAAAAGCTTGGGAATAGACACCGATTAACTCCACAGTCTAGGTTGGGCCCATTGGGGCAAGGTTAATGGTTTAAAAGTTTGGGAATGCACACGGATGACTCCAAAGGCTAGGTTGGGGCAAGGTTAATGGTTTAAAAGTTTGGGAATACACACGGATGACTCCAAAGGCTAGGTTAGGGCAAGGTTAATGGTTAGCAGGTTATAGATTAGGGTGGCAGTTCCATACTCAACCAACCAACCTTCCATACTCAACCAACCTTAGGGTGGCAGTTCCATACTCAACCAACCAACCTTCCATACTCAACCAACCTTCCTGACCAAACCCAACTTGATCACATTCTTCCTATTTGAACCACCCAACTCAGGAAATGGCACCCAACTTGATCACATTCTTCCTATTTGAACCACCCAACTCAGGTAATGGCACTTACCTGCAAATGCAACTCTAATCCTAACTATTATTTTTAATTTAAAGACTCGTGAAAATCAATGGTCAAATTAGCTCCAATAAAAGAATATTAATTTAGAAGTTCATATAAATCAGAGAAAAATATAAACAATTTATATCAAATCTTGGCAGGGGCCGCGCGAACGCAGGCCCCCTCTATCACAAATTATGACGTCCACTCTCCCACTTGGGGAGATGGTAAGCCAGTGCTCCTCCTGAGTGCAATGGTATGCTCACAATGCTAAGCTCTCCGCTCTTTATTCAGCTGTCAAAGCCTCTTTATCCCTTTGTAGTCGATGTGGGACTATAAACACCTCATTCAAGACGGCCCTAAAGAGTCTCTTACCTCCCTTTCAGCATTAGAAAAACAAAACTATAACACGTTTCACATGTGCCTGGCTTGATCACAATCATCCATCTACAGAACCAGCTACCGTAACTGTAACCATCAACATGAATGATCATATTCATGGGATCATCCAATGGTCACACCTCTTAGCACTTTGACCAAATTTATGTCACACTTGCACAACTTACTAACTCTGGGCCGCCCCAAATTGAACCCAAAGGTTTGTGTTCCCGCCACCCATTTGCTAAACAACTAGGATGACCTGCTAACCTGGGCCAACCCAAAATACAGTAGCAAGCACCCATTAAAACCCATCCTTTTGACTCCTAATTGAACCCAGTTTATTTGACCCAATTAACTATAGTTTCCAGGATTTGGGCATATCTAAATTCCATTTAATCTTTTAGCAGGTTCGACCCATATCATACCACTTGAACCCATTTGTTTAGCTCGACCCATGGGCTGAGAACCCACTTCAGAAATCGGGCCTTCACTCTCTTAATCTAAACCATCAAGTACACATGAATCCACCTACCTAATTCAAGTTTCGCTTGCATCTCACTCTCACCTATAAAAAAATCAACTCAGTTATCACGGTGGGCCCACGCCATTTTTGTTTTTCCGAAACACCTCAGGTCCTAAGCAGGTGACACAGTAATACCCACCTTATACCCAACTGGCCGGCTCAGAACCCATCCATTGGTAAAAGCCTTATTTCCAATGTATATTTGGACTGCATTGGCAAAAGTCATAGAAATTGCTACTTTTACCGACGCAAGTAAGATCGCATTGGCAAAAGCTGTGAAAACCACATTGGCGCCAACAAAAAATCCCCCCAAAAGAGAGGGAAAGTTTTGCCAACGCGTGTTTTTCTAATGGCGACGCAACAATGCGTTGGCAATTATCTTACCTACTGGCGACGCACATGTGTGCGTTGGGAAAGCTCTGATTTTTTATTCACACCATTGCTAACACATGAGTTGCGTCCGCAAAGCCCCATCTAAGAAAAACTTACCTTTCCCGACACTATTTTCCGATGCAGTGAAAATTTGCGTTGGCAAAAGTCCTAGAGAATTGCTACTTTTACCAACGCAAGTAAGACCGCGTTGGCAAAAGCTGTGAAAAAACTTTCCCGACACTATTTGCCGACGCAGTGAAAATTTACATTGGTAAAAGTGTTATTTCCGATGCATATTTGGACTGCGTTGACAAAAGTCACGGAGAATTGCTACTTTTACCGACGCAAGTAAGACTGCGTTGGCAAAAGATTACGTTGGTGCCAACAAAAAATTCCCCCAAAAGGGAGGGAAAGATTTGTCGACGCGTGTTTTTCTAATGGCGACATAATAATGCGTTGGCAATTATTTTGCCTACGGCAACGCAAAGGTGTGCGTTGGGAAAGCTCTGAATTTTCCCTGTTACATCTGTCTTAGTATGAAATCAAATTACGAGGCACCGCTGACAAATGACACGTAACCCGCAAGGCATGAACATGGTGTTCCCACGATACTTACTAACGTATGTGTATTATTAGGGGCCGAAAAATTCACCGTCAACTCGTTTTGACGGAGGACCGAGTTAAATAATATAGAGTAAACTCTACAGTCAAATATAAGTAATTAATATTTTAAGGTTTGGAGTAATCAATTTAAAATGATTGATTGAGACTAAATCTAAATACATGTATATCAAAATTCTATATATAAGTATTTAAATTAAGTTTTTCTTTAGAAAAATATGACTCTTGTGAGTCATCGAGTTTACTCTTTCTGAGTCAATATTTTAGAGCTGAAAGAGGAGCTTTCCAAAACCTATATCCTTTGTGTTTTAGCCTGAAAAAGAAAATAAAAGAGAGAAAAGAAAAAAAAAACCTCCTTTGTGGGCTTCACCATGAGTATGGATAATCAATCGGTTGTATATATTTTTCTAGCTAGTGTTTAGGAGCTAATAAATCATGGGTTGAAATTAACTCTTTATATGAGCCTCCACAATTGGATGCCTAGCTCAATTGGAACCGTAGCTCTGTTTGGGTTGAGATTTGTATATAAATTCTCCCTTTTTATTTGGCCATGTGAATACATTGGGCAAGGACATTGGGCAAGGATGCGTGATGTTGAAGCCCATTACTTGTAATGGTCCTCATCGATCAAACAAAGGAAAATAGCAAAAACATCATTGCCAAAATCATATCATTCTTCTTTATTGCAACATTTTCCTTTCAAGAGTTGGACAATTGAAAAGAAACTTTGGCCTATAAATGGCTAAATATTGAATTTCCTTATTTTATTGAAAAAATTAAAAAGAAGCAACTATCCTATTAGTTAGGATTCCAAGGGCCGGTTTGTGGGTATAAAAGTTAAAAAGAAGTAACTATCCTTTCCTCACTGATATTAATTTGGGCCAGTATAAATACACCCACCCTAATTCATAAATAACCCACCCTATATAATTCTATAGGTAGGAAACAAAAAGAATAACTGACATGACAAGTCACATTCATGACAAATCATGCCCACTAGTCGTCAAAACCGCCAGCGGTTTTGAGAATTCCGGTTTCCGGGCGGGTGGAGAGAGAGAGCTGAGGTGATTGATGTACGGCGTGAGGAGTGAGGAGTCAGTATACCTGATGTAACAGCAACCATGAAGACATAAGAAGGTAGGAGCAGCAATAGGAAAGGAAAAATGGGAGATTTTCTTTTGCTTCGTTTGAGGAACGAAGCAAAATTGAGGCCCATGGATCTCTCTCATGCAATTGTGCCACGTGTCATCTCCTTCCTCTATCAAACTTTGGAGTCCTACGGTATATAGTAAATAGTATTTCTTAGTCTGATATCACAAGAGCAAATGACATAGATAGTTTCGTACATTGGTCTAGCTCACACCGAGACAACCAATAGGGCCCACTTTAGAGCCCTATGATCAATCCAATCCTGTCACCCACTACCATTACCCTCAATGTCACGGTTCCCATCAATCTTATACCAATCTCAATGGGACCAACAGTTGGATTGAAATAAAAAAAAATATTGGACTCTAGTTTATTAAACTTTAGGGGCATGTGGTTAGGAGGGATTAAATGTGCCCCAGAAATTAGTTCTCGGCTGTCTAGAATCTAGTGGGGTTAGCGTGACGTCATTGCGAGGCAGAAACTAACACAATCGAGTGGGGTTAAATGTGTTTTTAGATCTGTTTTATTATTTTTAGCCAGTGGGTCGACCCAGTAAATAAAATAAAATAAAGGCTTAGCCGTCATTGCTGGCTTTTCAAAATAGGGTTTCCACTTACTTGATCCATTGGAGTGGTCATCCAATGCTCAATCAGTGCTCCTCTATCTAATGCAAAAATGTTCAGTAAGTTGTAAACACGAGTCCACTGGTCATCACTATCAAATATTGCAACATACTGTATCCTGAATGTATGCAACTCTTCTATTATGCTATACCGGATAGTTGCCCATGCATCTTCGTGAAGACCAAGACAGACAGCTATCGCCCGAGATCCGTAATTTCCATCAGGTTTTACGTCTTGTACATGCATAATGTAATGATGCAGTATAGGTGAAAACTGACGAACATAGGCATGTACAGAGTAGTTGTAAATAGAGGAGCAACTGTGTCTTGCTGGTTCCTGAAACTGGAAAATATCTGGCTGAACAAACTCAAATGTATCCGTATTAGCACGAGTTGATATGTCTTCCCTGTCCTTCGAGTCGGGGCCTCCAAACGAATAACTTTTTCTGCTTGGTTCCCGAGAATGAAGGGAATCAGACTCAACGAACACTAATGCAGACGGATAAACACAAGTATTTGTTGCAACTTTTTTTTTTCGAGGAGGGGCATCCACGAGTGTTCGTCTTAATAGCAAGTCCACGAATTGAAGCTGTTGATGGTGTGATTATTTCCCTCAACTTCCTTAAAAGACTGAATTTACCATGCCTTGTTTGCTGCTTAAACTGTTCCGTGAACACTTGTAGCTCGACGTCACAATCAATGTCATCGTCTTGAAGAGACACACATGGTGATAAATCAAATTTTCTCCAAAATTTATCTATGGAATCAATTGGTATGGGACGACCATCGTTCAAATATATTACTTGCTCGTGCGCACATGACAGTCCGTAGCTCGTACAAAGTCGACATCCGCATTTGTAGGAAACTTCTCCGACCTCCTTAGACCGCTCAAATTCCTTCAAAATCAGATGCAATGCGTGGCTTGAAACGAAACCACATAATTCCTGGAAGTTTGGAATATTGAATCGATGTTGGACGATAGTTTTGCTTTGCTCAATACTCGCTTTGATAGCTATGTCCTGTGATTGGATGACTTGGTGAATAAACAACAATGATGTCTCCAAATCTGACTGTGATGACTCCAAGTATTGTTTGAACTTCTCATTTTTCTTAGACAGATGTTCCATCAACTGGATCTCGGATTCAGAGAGCCGACCGGGGTATGGATGTCCCTCCATAAATGATGCAGGGGCATGGTTATGTGTTCCACATACCACCATTGCCATCTAGTTATCACCTGTTCGCATTTTCACCCATTTCACTCTGAAAGGACAATCAAATTTTTTGGTGCCTGTAACCGTTGTGGAAATTTTTTTGCTTCTGTATGTGCCACCGCGATCACATTGGAACAACAGTCTAGGACTCTTCCCGATTATGCTAGTCTCGGACCTTTTTAATGACAATGATATATCCTAAATTGCGTCCAATATTTTGAATCCAATCAATTAGTGATTGGCGCGAATTGAATACCTGAAAATGTATTAATTCTGTTAGAAATTAACAACTTTTTATTAAAAATTGACAAAATAAAACATAATTGGAATTGAGTTAATATCATACCATGTCGGTGGAAAATTTGTTTGTAACATTTTCATCCACATTTTCGTCTTCTTATATTATTTTGTTTATGAGAATATCATCCCGACAACAATATACATTCACTTGGGCATCTGCAATTAATAAAAATATTTCCTGAAATAATTAAAGAATTGTAAATTTACCTGATCATTTGAACCACTTGACAATCGCAAGTCATTGGCCCAAATCCTCAGGTGATCCAAATTCATATCTTCTGCTAGTATATATATTGCCAAGAAGAACTAAGCAGAACTGAGAAAACAAAGTTCTTTGGCCTGAAACTAAAGTGAGCAGATGTGAGCACCAGTCGAGCCCTTTAGTACTGGCCAAGAGAGAATATAGGTCTTTTTTGAGAATATATTCGGTCAAGAGTCATATATCCAACGGGAGTGGCAATGGCGTGCATCTCTGCGTAAGAAAGGGAATAAAAATCAATGGGAGTGGCAATGGCGTGCATCTCTGTGTACTGAAGGGAATAAAAATCTTTTTAAATAGATACAGATAAAATGAGATGTAATGATATCGTCGTTGACAATCAGGCATACGTGGGGTCCTATCAATTATTGGTGTGATGGATGGGCAATGGTCAAAATGTGATGGGACCATTAAACACTAACACTACAACATTACAAAATGATTCCCCACTTACTATTATATTTACTGCAAACGTTGCCATCAGAATCTATATATACGTGGCATTTTCCTTTTTTTTAAGACTCCTGAGGAGCATGGGATCCTGTGTACGCCGCCGGAGCACGGGATGGCATCGTGCTCTCTGCAGTTTGTGGGTGTGATCATTCTCTGGGCACTGTTCGCTTTTTTTTAGATTTTCAACTGATTGATGTGCCATGCTGACAAATAGGGATAGCCATAGAGTGTAGAGTGGGTGTATAAATTAACACCTTTTTAATTTTTGTTACCACTCATAGCAGTCGGCAATGTGAAATAAAAGAAAAATAAATAAAATGAAAAATCCTTCTCTTATTACTCATTCCGGACTCCCCAGCCCTATATTCTTCCCTCCTCATTCCTCTCACTCTCTCTTCCCCCATGACACAGGGCGCCGATCCCCTCGCTCCCCTTGACTGGCGCCGCTCCACTCTCCCCCCTCTCTCTCCCCTCCTAGCATCGCCCGGCCAACACCCATCTCTCTCCCCCTTCCCCTGCAAACTCTAACCGTTTCTCGCTTCCCTACCGGCCTTTTCCTCCCTTTCTGTATAATCTCCCCCGGTGCACATTAGCAAATAGCGTAATTAATGTATTTTTTTTCAAAATTTTATGCAATTGTTGCAGAGGTTGATATGATGAAGGAGAAGTTCGCCAAGCTTCTGCTCAAAGAAGACATGTCCGGCAGAGGAAAGGGAGTCTGCACCGCACTTGCAATCTCAAATGCCATCACAAATCTCTCTCGTGAATTTTGTTTTCCTTCTCCTTCTGTAACTTTTGGTACTTTTTATTGTATTTATTTCAATTTGATTTTGGGGAAAAATGTAGCTTTCAAATAACATTATAGATCTCTCTGGTGAATTTTCTTACCTTCTTCTTATGTAATTTTGTAGGGTTTTCTCAATTTATGTAAGTAGTTTTTGGGTGAAAATGACAAACCAAATGGCACTGAAATCTGTGGTGAATTTTGCTTCTCAAATGCCATTACAAATTTCCAGTGAATTTCACTTTACTTCTTGTGTAATTCTTTTGGGCATTTTTATTACTAGTTCTAATTATGTTGGGGAAAACTAGCAACCACTGTTTTTGGAGAGCTGTGGCGCTTGGAGCCATTGGCCCGCAGAAGGAGGCAATGTGGCGACGTGAGATGGAATGGCTGAAATGTGTGAGCGATTCGATCGTGGAGCTCATTCCTTCATTGCAAGAGTTCTCGGGCAGTGATGACCGTACATTTGAGGTTATGGTGGCCAGACCTCCTCCCTGCGCTTAAGAAGCTAGATGCCATGCTTCTTGGCATTTTAGATGGGTTCCAAGATACCGAATTCACACATACATGGACCTCCGGCATCTTCTCAGTGGCCGGCAGCATCTTTCCTCCTCCACTCTCTTCGTCTCTTTGCCATCTCCTTCACAGGTATTTAGGGCTTGTTATTATTTTAGTGATTTTTTGCTTTTACTCATAGACTGTTTTATCACATAAGTGCTTATTGGATGGAAATTAGTTTCTGTATACATTTTTACAAGTGAACAAATATAGTAGTTTTCTACGGTTCTGTATTTGTTCTTGGTTTTTTTTTTTTTTTGGACATGGGTGTTTGTTCAATTGTGTTGAGTACTTAATTTTGAAGATGGTGGATGGATTTAATTAGGCTGACTTTTAATCCGATTGCCCAACTAGACCTAGCATGAAATTGTTTGTGGTGATTCCCCAAGTCAGATGGTTTGTAAGCTTATACTACTATGATGGGTGTCTTCAGTCCTTTCATCTCTAGTGGGCCTTCCATTTGAGCACCGTGAATTGCTAAAACATTGGACCCAGTTGATGGCTTGCTAGTTTCTGCTCTAACCATAATTTTCAAATCTCACTCAAATCTCATTCTAAGTATACAGTCATCTTTGTTCTGAAACTAGTGTCGATAGTTCAAGTCAAAGCAACAAATATTACAGTAATAGACACTTTATGGTTCCATTTATTGTGTTATAAGTATAGCTGATTATGATAGATGGAGTCCCAATTTATGAAAGAGTGGTGATGGAAGAAGAATAGGAACTTGTTAGGGGTGAAGGTGGCCTATGCTTTTTATCATTCAAATTCGTATTAAGATGGTTGAGTTGGCTTGCAGTGATTGAAATCTCTTCCACCAATGGTCAGAAGCCAAAGAGGTCTTGGCTTGTCTGCAATGACTAGTTTAACCTAACCTATTTGATTCAGTTGAAGAACCTAGTTAACATGGTCAGATTCAACGGGACGAAATAAGAAAGGGCTCATCTGCTTTTTGAGAAAAAAATTATGTGCAAAGTGCAAGGTCCATCACACCACAAGCACTGATGTCCAGATTTCTTTTGCACTGCTTAAAGCAATATGATTTTATTCATCAGTTACCTAAATCAAGTTGATTAATGAGAATCCTCTTTGAATCCCTTCCATTTTATTCCTTTTCTGACGATGACTAAAAAAAGATGACTTTTAAAGAAAGGTAACTTCTTGTTATAAAAAAAAAGAAAAAAGAAAGGTTATTTCTTTTATGTTCAGGAATACTCAAAATAAATCCAACAATCGCCACTTATTCTAAATGATTTTAAACTTAGAAACATATATATATTTTTTAATTTTTGCAATTGAAAGTGCCATTCATCTTGAAATTGCGCTAGTCTAATCACATTAAAGTTTGTTGATGTGCATAATGACAGTGGTCTTGAACTAAGAATCCCATCTGACAAACCATATTATAGAAAATACATAAATTTCTTATAAGTTGCAGTGTTTTGAAGAGCTAACATGTTAATGATCTGTGCCTGAATACCAATTTAGTAACTGTTGCAGTGGACCATCCCAAGTCTCAAAGGAGCATTCACTTACACACGCGTGAGTCTACCTGAAGTGCAACTGTGTGACCTGAATCACTCTACAAACACAGACCCATTAGGAGTCTAGACTCAAACCTTCCTATATTGATCAAAAAGTGCAGCAGTTAACTCTTGATGGGAATGGAGATCATGACCTCTCTTATTTAGTTCTTTTCCGGTTCATTGCTTTGATTTGTTATTCTCATTGGTCCAAGAAATTCATGATATCAAGTGGCGGGTTATGCTATTAGCAAGTAAACATCACTCTTTGAATCAGTACCAACATGGAACTCTTTAATTCACACAAATGAAATATATTGAAAGACTCATATGTGTAAAAGATGAAAAAAAAAAAACCAAAAGAAAAAGAATTAGCTGCAAAAATGGAACTCAATTCCATCTTAAGATAGATGAGTAATTACATAGCACTAAATTGTAATTTTTGCACTTAAATATGAAAAGAAAGATTATCATGCAGAGTCTTTTAAAAATAAGCCATAAAACAATCATCTAGTTCTTTATCATCATCTGAGCCTTATCAGCTTATTCTAAATAGAACTCATGTTTCAAAGAATTTGCTCTGCATTCACATACACATGTGCAAGTTAAGAATACATTATTAGAATAGGTGAACTTCCTTCATAAATACACTTAAATACTGATTTTGCTTGATACTGTTCTACATTGGCATGTGTAGAGTTTTATGGACATGTTGCATCTACTTGAACCCCAAGCTAACTTTTCTTTTTTCTTTTTATTAATTTTATTTAGAAGTTAATAAATGATGTTTCGTATTTAGAAGCATACATTTTTTAGCTCCCTGAACTTGTATCATTTAGCATCCCTGCACAAGAGTTTATGTTCCCTCAAGTTTCTTTTAAATAAGCTAACTACTTCTACCAAAAAAAAAAAAAAAAGCTAACTACATTGTCTATTACTTGTAATTTTCAGCGTAAGTCACAGAGGAATTCAGAGAACCGGAGCAAAGTGAAGACACTTTATACAACTGGATCTCGATCATTTGTAGTCCAGTTCTCGATCATGCAAGCAGATGAGCAGCAGGCTCTTACGTACCTCTTAACCTGTTTTATATCGACAGCAACACTATAGCAAGAAGAAGAACAGATGGATCACAGATCATGCCGAGGAGATACATGTGAGTTGTTTCATTAACAATATTGTATATCATTCTTTATTTCAGTTGCTTAACATATATTAATTACATGACATATTACAATGCTTTGATAATGCAGCGAAGAATGGAGGCGGCACTGTCGCAGTCTGAAATTAACTCTCCAGTGGCTGAGCAACAGGTGATCGAGAATCTGCTAGGGAAGAGGGTCGCGAGGAGGCAAGGGTATTGCGCGAGGGGCCCATCATCATCTTCTACTAGTATCTTGATGTCTTCTGAGATGAGCCTATGGCAGTAACTAGCTGATTCGTTGAAAGCACAAGAAGAGTTGCGGCGATAGTATGAGGACTCGCAGAAGCAAATGCAAGATCAGGTAGCTATGTATGTTCACATGCAGAGTCAGATTCAGTTGCTGCTTTCCTGAGTCGGTATGGACGGTTCGGGCTCCTCCGAAGGATAAAGATTTGATGGTTTTATGAACTGGCATGAGTCATCCCTCTAACAAGTTCATTTTGCTCCTAACTGGTTGTTTCATGGCGTACTTTGGATATTTGATAATGATTAGGTTTTAGTTGAGATTTACTTTATTGATATATTTGACTTCTTTTGATGTGGGATATTACATTTTATGTGGCATGGACAAGTTTATAGTTGGTTTTGGTTTATTGATGACTCCTTCTTTTTTATTATTTCATGATGAATGTGGGGTTATTTGTTGTTTATCAATGCCTATGCTTGTGCAATGTTGAGAATGTAGATTTAAACAGGAAAGTATTCTACTGGAAGTTTTTTTTTTTAAATTATTTTTTAATTGATAAGAAAAGTTATTTCCCGACGCACTCTTTGCGTTGCCAAAAGTGAATTTCTTGCACTCGTTGAATACATTTCCCGACGCTTCAATACATCGGAATATGTATTACTGACGTCACTTATGTGTCGTTAAATATGTTTTCTGACGCTAGTATGTGCGTTGCCAAATTTATAACCAACGTTGTTATGCGTCGGCATTGAGGTAAAGCTATTTCTCGATGTACTCTCTGCGTCGTAAAATTTAAATTTCCTACATCGTTGAAGACATTTCCCGATGCTTCAACACGTCGGAATATGTATTACCGACGACGCTTATGCGTCATTAAATATATTTTCCGACACTAGTATGTGCGTTGGCAAAGTTATAACCAACGTCGTTCTGCGTCGGCAGTGAGGTAAAGCTATTTTCCGACGCACTCTGAGTCGCAAAAAGTAAATTTCCTGCATCGTTGAAGACATTTCCCGATGCTTAAATACATCGGAATATGTAGTACTGACGTCTCTTATGCGTCGTTAAATATGTATTCCGACGCTAGTATGTGCATTGGCGTATGTATAACCGACGTTGTTATGCGTCAACATTGAGGTGAGGTTGACCACTAAGTCCGATTTTTTGCCGATGCTGTTGACATTGCCGACGTTTAGGACGACGCACCATTGCGTCGGTGAATGTCCCATTTTAGCCGATGCTGAACATTAACGCGTCGGGAATGGTTTTTCAGGCATCTGGTAGCCGACGTGGTGCCGACGCATTGTACTGCGTCGATAAAATCCTGTCCCAGCGCGGTTTGCCAAATGGTCGACGTGGAGTGTGCGTTGGCAAATATGCAATTCGATCTGAATCCAAGAGAAAGAAAAGAGAAAACTCTGCTGAAGTTTTGCATCGATCACTACTACAAGGTGACAAAAGTCTCTTGGGGGGCACCCCACCCCCCCCCCCCCCCCCCCCCCCAAGGCCTTCTCCTCCTGTCTACATGGCTTAGACGTGGCTTTTTAGCCCTTCTACTTAGCTTTTTATTGGACATTGGACCTTTTCTTGGTCTTTGTCATCTAAAAATCTGAGGTTTTAAGCCAAGTCAAGCGAATCAAGAGCATCCTCTGTTCTCATCTTCATGAATGATGGCGAAACCCACACATGGCTTGCGATCGTGAACGAGTCCGCACAATCTACTGAGAAGTTAGATTTATTTTCTTGCTTTTTATTGTAGTTTGTATTTTTCTAAAAAGACATAAAAATCACAACTCTTGTCTTTCACTATTGATAAGAATTGTAAATCAGCTATAAATGTCAAAAATCGCCTTTCACGGCAAAAAACCAACCTTTTTACGGCAACATCGCCTTTTACGGCAAACCAAATGAAATCGCCCTTCACGGCATTCAAAACCAAACCATGTCTCTTTTCTTAAATATATGTGCAATGAAAACTAGAAAAAAAGTTGATTTCCTTTTCTATTTGCGAAGGTGGATCTCCGGACCACCATTTGAAATTCCAAGTAGTGTAGAAAATCTGGCACACCCATACACAAAAATGTTGATGCCCGCCTCACACGCCTCCGTATACGCGAAAGGATCGGACCGGACGAACTCTCACGTCCACCGACCTCGGCAGCGCCGTGGGCCGGCGCATTGAGAAGCGGGTTCATCAGGGCGCAAGGATCTCATGGAATCCATTGTAGAATCCTTTCCTAAACATAAATGCAACAATCTGATTCCTTTTTCCCTTCTTGATCATATCTACTACCCTTGTATGGGGAGTTCTATTGGCACCACAAATTCTCTCCCCACCGCACTAGAAGACAAAAAAATATTTTTTTCCTAAACTACCCCTCCCCCCTCCTCCCTCCCTCCTCTTCCCTTCCTCCCTCCCTCCCTCCCTCCAATATCTCTTTGGCAGACTTTCCTCCCTCCCTCTCCCTACCTCTCAATACAAATCCCCCGCCTCTAATTTCTCTCTTCTTCTTCCTCTTCATCTTCTTCTCCAGCTCCGTTGTCCAAACCCTAGCAATCATACATCCGACCGAATTCCTCGCCCTGCAATCGATCATAAAATCGCTCTCCGACCTCCCCGGCTCTACCTTCTTCTCCTCCTAGGACTTCACCTCCGACCCCTACAACAACTTCTCCGGCGTCCTCTGCAGCTCCGACCGGATCATCTCCCTCACCCTCGGCGACCCCATCGCCTCCTCCCCGGGACTCTCCGGCTGCCTCTCCCCCGCCCTCTCCCACCTCTCCTCCCTCTCCCTCGTCCCCGACTGCGTCGCCGCCCCCCTCCCCCAATCCCTCTGCTTCCTCGCCATCCGCCGTAACTTCCTCTCCGGCGACATCCCCGCCTCCATCTCCGCCCTCTGCGTCCTCCGCACCCTCGACCTCAGCTACAACCAGCTCGCCGGACCGATCCCCCGTCAGATCGGAGAAATCCAAACCCTAACCAATCTCATCCTCTCTCAAAACCGCCTCTCCGGCGACATCCCGCCGCTGATCTTGCCGACGCTCACCCGCCTCGATCTCAAGCACAACAATCTCTAGGGAAGAGGGTGGGAGAGGGAGGAAGGAAAGAGGAGGGAGAGGGAGAGGGAGGAGGAGGACGAGGGAGGGGTAGTTTAGAAAAACTCTTTTTTTTATTTTATTTTACGGTGGAAAGAGAAATTTCTAAGGAGCCAATAAAACTCCCCCTTGTATAAAAGGGAAGGAGTTATCCTGCTTATTTCTCTACACCTATGGGGCCCACTTAAGATGCATCCGTGCGTTGTCATGCTTGAAGAAACTGACCACAAGCACCTGTGCTTATGGGGTCACTTACATGTTACCAAAATCTAGACGATTCCATCCCTCCCGATTGTTCATCTCTCCATGCCAAGCACAGAGTTTTTTTTTCTCTTCTGAAGAGGATGAATACCATCTCTTTTGAATCTTCTCCAAGTCACCCCAACATGTAAGACGATTTTCCCTTTCTTCTCAGATCTGCAAAGTGCTTCCATCTTTTCTTTTTAATTTTCTGATCTCTATGATGGAATTTGTAGTGTGGGTTTTTTTTACCTGCATGCTATGGGAAAGAAAAGTTTTTTTTTTTTTAATTAATTATGGTTGAAATATTACATAGGAATTTTGCATTTGGTTGAAATATTACATATGGCAAAACCGGAAGAGTTGAAATGTTACCAAAACCACATCCCAGTATTCTTCGAATTGTTCAAGGTGTAGGTTGGAAGTGGATTCTGAAATGGTACATAGATAATAGGGTGATCCTTAACATTGGTGAGGGTGAGTGGATTCTGTGTCATGCTCTGCTTTGCATTCGATAGTTCTATTTGAGAATTTCAAATTCCCAATAATATACATGCTATTTGGTGAAATGGGATGGTGGTATTTTTATGAATAAATTTCCAGTCGCACAGGAAAAAAACTTCTTTCAAGAACTTTACCATTTTTTGAGTGAATGACATTGGTGGATTCTCCGCCATGCTCTAATTTCTTGTGTGGAAATTTCTAAATTGTCTTTATGAAATTGAAGTTTGCCGAGTTAAATTATTTATAATTTCACGAAAGAGATTTAAAAATTTCCCAACTACATTCATGTAGTGCACGATAACTGTTTGATTAAATGCCAATGTGAGAATGAGCATGTATGATAGCTGCTTGATTAAATGCAAGTGATAGAATAAGAATGTAATGCTGTCTGGGTTGTTTGATTCTTTCTCTTGAGAATTTGAATTGTTTGTTTTTTGCAGATTTTGATGATTTTAACTTTAAAATGTGAATATAAGGAGCTTGGGTGGTTTCCATTATTTGAACATGAAGTCTAATTCAGCTCTTCATTAAGAAAAATTGAGAAACTTGCTTCAAGGTTGGTGTAGCCATTTGTGTCTCATCTAAAGGTCGCAAAGCAGCAAGTTGCTCTCACAATTCAGTCAATTAAGCTGAAATTGGGGTACAGAAAGATGTATGCAAATGGCTCACTAAAGGAACTCTTAAATGGCTAGCAATGAGGGTGGCACGGTGGTACTGTTTGTGCTTTGTCGTGTTCTTCCGGAGGCTAAGAATATAAAATAGGTATTACAATTTTCCCGTCTCTCTATCGACTTTCTTTAATTATTTCTCACCGCCTTGGTTTCTACAGAGATGGAAAAAAAATGAGGAAGAGGTAATGTCCATATTTTGTGGTTTCACAACTTGTTATTGCTTTTTTTTTTTTTTTTTGTGTCTCCATTTTTCTAATGATTGATTTTAGATTGTCGTTAATGGCCCTTACTTTGTATTGAATTCTTTAGAATTCATTGTGAATAAGTGTTTGCCTAAGAATTGTATTCAGATTTTCTTTTTCCGTTTATTTCATGGAACTCATTTCAGAAAATTGGGTAATCGATTTCTATGGAAGGGAAAATCATTTGATTGTTATTCGTGGATTTTCTTCTTTAAATCTTCACTTTTAGCTCCTCTCATAGAAAGACTTTGCATTGAAATGCTGTGAATTTTGATACTGATTAAACACATGTACCATAATATGCAATCAACAAAACAAGGAAATAGTTTTTTATCTTTTGGTTAACTGTGGTTTGATTTACGTTGTACTAACTTGAAAATTTCCCATATTAATTATAAAATAACTTAACCTAAAAGAGGGTGGGTCCAATTAAAATGATATTTTCTACTTCATTTTCCATGTACCAAATGGCATCATCCTCCTCTTCATTCTCATTATAACTCTTATTCTTCTTCTTGTTGTTGTTGGTTTCAGCCAACATGTTCTGAGGTCCAGTTGCAATGGGAGTATTCAGAGACATTGTGAGAGGGAAAAGACTGTCACCCAAATTCACAACTGACTCATCAGGAATAATTGACTACAACAAGGTAAACCAAAACTAATGGTAACTCTAGTGTAACCATTTGTGGTAATTGGCTGCTTATGATCATAAGCTTTGTCAGAGCTAATTAATGACCAGGTGATGTCTCTAATTGTGGATTTAGATATGATTTGGGCAGATTTTAGTTCCCTTTTTTAAATTGAGCGTGTTCTTTGTTTTTGGCTGTGAAGAAATTCACTTAATATGATGTGCTAGAAAAATAACATATTCACTTATTGCGTTTTGACCTTTTTATGGGTTAGGAAAGTTTATCAATTGAAGGAATTTTTTAAGCACTAATATCTTTTTCTGAATAATTTAGTATTGCCTCCAATTTGAAAGGTAAACAGCCAGAATAGAGGAAAATTTTGGATGTTGTCAATGGCAGCCTCGTTTTTCAAATGATAGTGTCGACCTCTCCTTTGATGACCAATATATTTTAATCATAGGCAGAACTTTGACTTTGGAAAATTTTCACATTCAAATGAACGTTTCTGAATTGAATCTTTCTAAAAGAGTGAAGAAACATTATCTCAAAAGCATATTCAGTCTCAACAGGTAATCTCTCTCTCTCTCTCTCTCTCTCTCTCTCTATATATATATATATATATTGTGTATGGATATTTCCTTGTGTGGGACATGGTCTTAAGGCCTTTTGAGATTGGATGTTATTGTTGTAGGTGCAGAAAATTATGACCCACAATAAGAGGGTGCCTTACAGGACTTATCCGTGAAGATGATGGTGTCTGGGATGTCTGGATGCCGTCCGAAAACCTGAAAGGGAGTAGCAAACGGTCAGAGGACCCTGGCCTGAGCGGCGCAAGGCTCTCCGATGCCAAAGTCAGTATGGGAACTGGAACGATGGAAGGAGAGGGAGAAGAGAGACAGAGTAAGGGCTCTGTGAGGGAGGTTATGCGTACCTTGCATGGTGTATGAAGGTCTTTTTATAGAGGATTGGATCGTATCTCTCAGAGAATATCTGGGTGTGGGTCCCATGATCTGACTGGGAAGTCATGATCAGCCCACAAAGTAATAAATGCAGTCTAATCCGGCCCACTCAGCATTTAATGCTAGTCGGGTCAGCCCACATTGCATTAAATGCGTGTCTTGTTGGGCCAGATTGTGTTGGGCGCCTTTGGCGGTAGGAGTACCAGCGGATCTGCCCTCGGGCCTTGCCCTGATGTGGCCTCAGCCGCTGGATGCTGCCATGTGGCGATCTGGTGAAGATAGTGGGCGGCTGGATGTCGCATCTGTCCCACTAGCTCGTGACCCTATCCCTCCACGTGTCTGATGACGTGGGGGATGAGGGGCCCAAGCGAAGGTTCTTTCTTGCTTCGGCTACTGTCCTTGCTTCTTCAGCCGAGGTAGCTTTAGCCGAGGTAGGGTTCTTTGCGGAGATAACATCCGGGGTGGCCTTGCCGAGGTGGACTCTTTGCCGAGATGATGCCCGAGGTGGTCCAGTTCGGCGCTTGTGGCCTGGAGATGTTTGATGTCGGCCAAGGCCTCTGTCCTGGTAGCCGGGATGAGATCAGTGCCACGTAGATGGCACGCGGATGGCACGTGAGAACGCTTAGACCCATCTGATGGCTGTGATTAGCTTAATCCTGTAGCTCTGGAAATTTCCCCACACAATTGCCCCCTAGCTTCTGAGCTCGCGTAGAACGTCAGTGCCGTGAGGTCGGGAGCTATGTGCCGGGTCTATCTGGAGGAGAGCCTCTTTCGGCCCTGACTCGCTGTCGCTTTGGATGTTCGGGATAATAAATGGCGTCCCCTATTCAATGCTGAAGACAGTTCGACGGCTCCACGCGTCATCTCCTGGCTGGTTGTCTGTCTCCTCGAGGTCGTACGCGCCGTCTCGTCAGGGGCGCAATCAATTTTTTGAAATGATTTGCGCGCCGCTTCGTCAGGGGCGTGATTAATTTTTGAAATGATTCACGCGAAATCCCAGGGGGCGCCCCTTGGCACGCCCAATTAGGGCTTCTGGAAAGGGGGGTCTCTCTGCCTATATATAGGGCAGTCGAGGCCTGCTTTATCCTTCGTTTGCGATTCTGAATCAGAGGCGGGCATCAGAGGTGGGCAAGCTACTGTCGAGAGAGCTTCATCTGAGTGGTGCGCTGCTGAAGTCGAGTCTCTGTGCTGCCCAGCGTCTTCGTTCTGCTTCCGTAAGTTCCTTCTGCCTTGCCTCTTCTTCTGCGGGTTTCTCT
This sequence comes from Litsea cubeba, assembly GCA_012931725.1. Lineage (NCBI taxonomy): Eukaryota > Viridiplantae > Streptophyta > Magnoliopsida > Laurales > Lauraceae > Litsea > Litsea cubeba. The sequence continues at coordinate 26,299,760 of CM022948.1, read as the reverse complement.
GTTTTTAGACTGGGATAGGAATGGGGATTTACAGCCATTGGTTAGAGGGTGAGGCAGCGATCCGAGGGTTTCAGGTCAGCCTACAGGATCCCTGCTGATGTCCGAATCAGGGGTGCTGAACCCCTTGGTTACAACCCTCGTGACTTTTCGGGAGGCTGGATGCCTTTTCCGCTGGTGGCTGTGATAGAAGGCGGGGTCCGATTTCCACTTCACCCACTCCTGAGGAGATGCCTTAGTCAGTGGTGTCTCTGCCCCTGCCAACTGCTGCCAAATGCCTTCAAGATCGTGATGGGCACGGTCAAGCTGAATGAGGTCCTGGGCACCGACTTCGGCGTCTTCGACCTTGAGGACGTCTATGACATATGCAGGTCCGGAGAGTCTTATTATCTCCGGGCTAAGCCTAGCCGGGACGGCTTCGTCCGATACTTGGAGGATTCGAGCAAGTATGCTGGAGACGATCTTCTATACGTCTCTGGGAACTGGGAGTTTGGGGAGGCCGACACCGATAGAGGCTACCAGGTCCCTCGCCACTTCGGTACCATCCCAAGTAAACATCCTCCGTTTCCTTTTTCATAAGTTTCTTTTTATTCTGCCGTGCTTATGCTTCTGATTGCTGCAGCTTTGAAGGAGAGGAAACGGGCTGCCAGATACATTTGGAAGAGGAACGATGCCTGGCTCCGTCTGGTGAAGCGGTACAGCGGTCACGACGGCAGGGCGGCTTGGTCGCTGCTAGGGTATAAGCCGAAGTACCGCGGGTATCTGAGGGGCACCGTAGAGCCGATCCAGAGTGAAGGTGCCGGATCCGGGGTTGGTCAGGAGCAGGCCGTTCCGGAGGTCGCAGAGCCCTCGCGGGCGTCGTTGAAGTAAGGGCAGCGTCTGGAATCCTAGCTTCCATATCGGGATCGAGACTACCCCAGGTCTCAGGAAGGGAATCGAGTCAGTCTGCCCGATCTCCCTCGCCAGGATCCGAGATGAGGCACACCAGGCGCTTGTCCTTCGAGGATCTCGAGGCCTTGACGCTTGGAGTGGAGGACGCCCGAGCCCCCCAGGAGCCGGTAGATTCTCCGAGGCGTCCGTCTCCGAGGGCTCGGGTGGCTTCTCCTGCAGAGGTGGCGGAGGTGCCCGTGCCCCCTAGCCCTGTTGATCTAGGGGTACGCTTGCCCCCAGCCGAGGTCGAGCAGGAGGAAACTCGGCCGCTGAAGATGGCGAGGACCGACGCGGGCCCTAGCTCGGCTGCTGCCTGGTTGCCCCAGGGGCCGCCGTTATGGGAGCCGAACTTCATGCTTGGGCCGGGGAGGCCGATGACGATGGAGGATTGCATTCTTCACAAGATCGAACTCCCGGTCCTCGAGGCCTTAGGGCGAGCCTGCGCCCTTCCCCGGGACATGGAGCGGCTGGACAAGTACAGCGACCAGAAGCTGATCCTGTCGATGTTGCAGTCCAACTTCGCGGTAAGTCTTCATTTCGCTTCGTCGAACCAGCGATTTAGCATCTGATGCTCTCCGGGTCTAACATGTACACCTTATTTCTTTGGCAGGCGGCGCAGAAGTCCATGGCCGTTGCTGACAGGATCCGCAGGTACAGCGCGGACGCTGCGGAGCTATCCGTGGAGAAGAACGGCCTGCAGGAATCCCTGGACGCTGTGAGCCAGAAGTTGGCCAGGGTAGAAGAGGAATACGCGGCGAAGCTCGAGCAGGCGAGGGAAGAAGCCGAGGCGGAGAGGATTAGGTCGGCCGAGCTCGAGGTCTCCATTTCGAAGATGGGAGACGATTACGCGGCCCTGCTTCAAGCCGAGACCAAGAGAGCGGATGAAGCCGAGGCGAAGCTCGAATCCGAGTCCAAGAGGGCGGATGAAGCTGAGGCGAAGCTCGAGTCCGAGTGCGATGCTGCATTCGAGGATGCCAAAGTGCAGGTCACCGCCCACTACAAGGAAAGGGTTCTTGTGGTGAGGGATAAGGCTTGGGCGAAAGGGTGGCTTGCCGGCCTGAAGGAGGTCGGGATCTCGGAGGGCCACCCCTCCTTTCGGGAGCCTCCGACGTACACGCTTCCGGTGCCGAACTCTGCCCGTCCATCCGGCGAAGCCTCTGACGCTGCAGCTCGTGCAACTGACCGGTCATGACCTCGGGACATCAGGACCTCGGGATTTTTGCTCTTTTGCTTTGTGCTTTGTAATTTTCTTCGATTTGTATTTGCTGAACACTGTAATGAGTGAAACTTCAATACAAATGAAGGTTTTTTGAAATACTCGTGCTTTTCTCTTTTAAGCTTGAGTTCTTCGATTGCTTGAGTTTGGTAGAATGCTCCCTTAAGATCTTTTTTGGTATTTGCGCTGATACTCCGTATCTTAGGTGATCTTCATTGGTATTCGCGCTGATCCTCCGTATCTTGGGTGATCTTGAATAGTAATAAACATGGTGGCGCGGCAGACGAGGGAGTCTGACAGATGTCTCCACGTGGCGCCATAGGGTTCGCCGGTCGACAGTCGCGCCTTCCCAACAACGCGTGGGAGACTTCCCCCCATAACTCCTTTTGGAGACTGAGCCTTCTTCCATCCTATAAGTAGGGGGAGCAGGCTCGCCATGGAAGAAGGAAGGAACATGGTTGTAGGAGCCATGTCTGGGAGGTGCCTGAAGTTGCTTGATCCGGGGGAAAACCCTGCGCCGTTGGACGGCTGCCCCCGATGGGGGGAGGCTGTCGTGGTCTGCGCGCTCTCTGAAGGAACTCCCCGTGGGCCACGCGCTCTCTGAACGCGGGTCCATGGGCACTGGCCCTTGGCCAGACAGAGTGAGGATGCGCTGCGAGGGGACGGTGGCGCATTCTCGTCCAACACGACCCTGTGCGCCCGTCGTACGGCAGGCGGGTTGAGGCTCTGCTGGTCCGAGAGGTTTCTTCAAGCTTGGCTGGCCCCTCTGGCCACCGAGGGTGTTGCAGAGCCCAGTGAGGTCCAGGATCGCTCAGAACCTCCAGGCGGTGATCCAGCATTCTCGAGCCTTCTGCCTGGAGAGTCGGTGAAGATCAGAGTCTCCTAGCCTCTCTCTATTTTCTGTTTTTAGAGGACTGTGGTCCTCCTTTCTGTACTTTGCTTTCTGTTATGTATTTCTTGTAACGAAGCAGTTTGCAATGAATGAAAAGGAATTTTCTGATTACCCTAGCTGTGTACAGTGCTTCTGAGTTCTTTTTCTCATTACTTTGCGCTGTTTTAGAATGCTTGGGTTTTTGTTTGAATGCTGGCACTGACTTCGGCCGAAAGGGTTGGCTTTGACCGAGACGAGCTGCATTGTGACGAAGTGGAGTCATCATCCCACTGATCTCGGCCGCGTGGGCATGAGCTTGGCAATGATTTTTGAGGGGTGTAGAAACCCTGATCTTTGGAATCCGGCCGAGTGTCTGAACTCGAGGCCTTCTCCATAGCCCAAGGCTAGGAGCTTTAGGAATCGACCGAGCCTGGACTCGAGGTCTCTTCCAGGGCGGTGGGCCCGATCTCGGCTGAGTGTGAACTCGAAGCCTCTCCATAGCCCAAGGCTAGGAGCTTTAGGAAGCGACCGAGTCGGGACTCGAGGTCTCTTCCAGGGCGGTGGGCCCATGTGTCCAAGACACGGGATTTTAGGAAAGGCTGAGTGTAGGAACTCTTCTATGCCGTTTCCAAGGCGTTGAGCCTGTGTGTCCAAGACACGGGATTTTAGGAAAGGCTGAGTGTAGGAACTCTTCTATGCCGTTTCCAAGGCGTTGAGCCTGTGTGTCCAAGACACGGGATTTTAGGAAAGGCTGAGTGTAGGAACTCTTCTATGCCGTTTCCAAGGCGTTGAGCCTGTGTGTCCAAGACACGGGATTTTAGGAAAGGCTGAGTGTAGGAACTCTTCTATGCCGTTTCCAAGGCGTTGAGCCTGTGTGTCCAAGACACGGGATTTTAGGAAAGGCTGAGTGTAGGAACTCGAAGCCATTTCCAAGGCGTTGAGCCTGTGTTGCCGGAGTCGACCAGGGAGACAGATTGATGACAAGGCAAGAGCTGCTTTTATTGATTCTGAAGTTCATTACATCTTTAGAAATAAAATTTCTTCAAGTGGGATGCATTCCACGGTCTCGGTAGCGGCCTGCCATCCAAGTCTTCGAGCTTGTAGGCTGATTTTCCTGCCAGTGAGACCACTCTGAACGGGCCATGCCAGTTCGGGGCAAGCTTCCCCTCATTTGGTTCCTTGTCAGCTGGCAGGGTCTTCTTTAGAACGAGCTCTCCCGCAGTGAACCTTCTCTCCTTGACATTCTGATTGTACGCCCTGGCTAACCGCTGCTGATAGTCGGTCAGTCTCAGGGCTGCCGCTTCTCGTCGTTCGTCCGCCAGCTCTAGCTCCATCGCCAGGTTCGTCTCGTTTCGGCCTTGGTCGATCAGCTCTGTCCTCAGGGTAGGAAGGCCGATTTCCAAGGGAATGACTGCCTCCATCCCGTAGGCCAGAGAGAAAGGTGTTGCCGAGGTGGACCTCCTTGGAGTTGTTCGGTATGCCCACAACACGCTCGGAAGTTCTTCTGTCCATCTGCCCTTTGCCTTGTCCAGTCGCTTCTTCAGGCCGTCCAGGATCACTTTGTTGGAGATTTCTGCCTGGCCATTACTCTGTGGGTATGCCGGGGTGGAGTAATGGTTTCTGATGCCGTGCTCTTAGCAGAATTCTCTGAAGGATTTGGAGTCGAACTGAGTCCCGTTATCCGAGATCAGTGTCCGGGGGATGCCGAACCTCGTAAGGATGTTTTTCCAAACGAAGTTCCTGGAGTCCCGGTCCGTGATGGAGGACAACGGCTCAGCCTCTATCCACTTGGTGAAGTAGTCCGTTGCCACTATCAGCCATCTCTTGTTCCCTGGAGCTCGGTGAAGAGGCCCCACAATGTCCAGGCCCCATTGAGCGAAGGGCCATGGGCTAGAGAGGGGACTCAGATCCTGTGCTGGCTGATGGAGTGAGTGGGAGAACTTCTGGCATTTCTCGCACTTCCTGGCGTAGACCTGGGCGTCCTTCTGCATGTAGGGCCACCAGTAACCCTGGCTGATTGCTCTGTAGGCCAATGACCGACCTCCAATATGGCTGCCGCAGATTCCTTCATGGATCTCGTACAGGAAGTCGTCTACCTTGGACGGGTGGACGCATTGGAGGTACGGACCTGTGAAGGACTTCCTGTAGAGTTTGCCTTCTGGAGAGAGCCAAAACCGAGCTGCTTTGAGCCTGATCTTGTGGGCTTCTGTCTTGTCCTCGGGGAGCTGGTCATCCTTCAAGTAGGCAACGATTGGATCCATCCAGCTGGGGCCGAGGTCAGCACAGAGGACAAGCCGAGACGAATGGAGTTCTAGACTCGACCTTGATACTGACCCGACCTCGATGGTCCTCTTCTTTCCTGCTTCGACAGCGGAGGCCAGGTTTGCAAGCGCATCTGCATGCGTGTTGGTGTCTCTGGATATTTGTCTGACCTCGGCCTTCTGGAATTGGGAGAGTAGTTTTTTCGCAAGGGCCAAGTAGGCCGCCATCCTGTCGTCCCGAGCCTGGTAGTCCCCAGCGAGCTGGCTAGTTACCAGTTGAGAGTCGCTGAAGATCTCCAGATGCTGGGCTCCGAGGATTCGGGCGCTGTTCAACCCTGCAATCATTGCTTCGTACTCTGCCTCATTGTTCGTCGCTTTGAAGTCCAAGGTAAAGGCTTGCTCTATGACCAGTCCCTCTGGCGATTGGAGAACTATGCCGAGGCCTGCTCTCTTGGAGGTGGACGACCCGTCGACAAAGATCCTCCATGCCAAGGTGTGAGACTGCTGAACTTCTGTTTCTACTGGCTCTTGCCCTGTGCCCCCCAGTGCCGTGCCGAGCTGGGACGGAGCCGGCCGGGGGAGGCGAACTCGACAATGAAGTCTGCCAGGATCTGGGCTTTGATTACAGTTCGGGGACGGTACTGAATGTCATACTGCCCCAGTTCAACTGCCCACTTCGATATGCGCCCTGAAAAATCAGCTTTCTTGAACAATGACCGGAGTGGATGCTCCGTGATCACCACAATAGTGTGGGATTGAAAATAATGGGAGAGTTTGCGGGAGGCGGTAATGAGAGCCAACGCAAGCTTCTCCAACAGGAGGTACCTGGTCTCAGCATCAAGCAGTGTCTTGCTCGTGTAATAGATCGGCTTTTGAACTCCCTCGTCCTCCCTGATGAGGACGGAGCTCACTGCGTGATCCGAGACCGCAAGATACAAATACAGAATCTCCCCCCGAGTTGGGGTAGAGAGTAATGGTGGTGACATCAAATAAGTTTTGAGTGCGGCCAATGCCTGGTCGCACTCGGGGGTCCATTGGAACTTCAAGTTTTTTCTAAGAAGCTGGAAGAAAGGCTTGCACTTATCTGATGATCGGCTGATGAAGCGATTAAGTGCGGCGGCCATTCCTGTGAGCCTCTGAACGTCTTTCGTGGTGGAGGGACTCTGGATGCCCTGGATGGCAGTGATCTGGTCCGGATTGGCTTCTATCCCCCTCCGCGTCACCAAGCTGCCGAGGAACTTACCAGAGGCTACGCCGAAGGCGCATTTGGAAGCGTTTAGCTTGAGCTTGTAGGCGCGAAGGATGTCGAAGACTTCGCCGAGATCCGTCAGATGGTCGCTGGAGCGCACAGATTTGACGACCATGTCGTCGATGTATACCTCCACCGATCGGCCGAGCTGGGCCTGGAACATCTTCGTGACGAGGCGCTGATAGGTCGCCCCCGCGTTCTTCAGCCCGAAGGGCATCACCTTATAGCAGTAAGTGCCGCGGGGGGTGATGAACGACGTCTTCTCCTCGTCGGGCTCGTAGAGCGGGATCTGATGATAGCCTCGGTAGGCGTCAAGGAAGCTCATCCGGTCGTGACCAGAGGTGGCGTCGATCAGTTGGTCAATCTTTGGGAGGGGGAAGCTGTCCTTAGGGCAAGCCCTGTTCAGGTCGGTGAAGTCCACGCACACCCTCCACTTCCCAGTTTTCTTCTTGACGACCACCGTGTTGGCCAGCCATACCGGGTACTGTACTTCCCGGATGGCCCCTGCTTTTAGCAGGTTGTCGACCTCTTCGACGACCGCATCTGTCTGCTGTAGCCCGGTCCTGTGGGCCCTCTACACTACTGGTTTGTGGTCGGGGTCGACGTTGAGCTTGTGGCACATGACCTCAGGGTCGACCCCGGGCATTTCACTTGGGTTCCAAGCGAAGACGTCCACATTCTGCATCAAGAACCGGGAGAGTTCGGCCCTTTCTTCGTCCGACAGCTGGGTGCCGATCAGGAAGAACCGGTCTGGGTCTGCCGGATCCAGTCTGACCTCGGCCAGGTCCTCGATGCTTTTCTTCTCAGGGTCCCGGCCGATCTCATCGAGGCCTTTCTCGAACTCGGCCAGGTTGACGCGCTCTGGCTCCTTCACGGCCGGGACTGCGGCCAGCATGCACTGCCTGGCTTGCTGCTGGTCTCCCTTCACTGTGACTACTTCCATCTTGCCTTCCTCGTTCTCATGGACGAACTTCAGCTTTTGGTGGAAGGAAGATGGAACTGCCTCTAGCTTGTGGAGCCACGTTCTACCCAGAATGACATTGTAGGGAGAAGGGGCGTCCACAACCAGAAAGTCGGCCGACACGGAGGCTCCGCCAACTTGGGTTTCCAAGGTGATTCTACCTTTGGGGTAGACTGGTGTGGCGGACAACCCTAGCAGAGGTGCACGGACCTCCGTGAGGTCTGCTTCGGAGAGCTTCATCCTCTTGAAGCAGTCGTAGTAGAGGACCTCGGAGGAGCTGCCGGAGTCGACGAGGATCCTCTTTACGGTGAAGTCTCTCAGCTTCATGGTGAGGAGCAGGGGGTCGTTGTGAGGGACCTGGACTCCCTCTAGATCTCGATCCGAGAACGAGATGGCTGGTCTGTCGCGGCGGGCTTTCTTGGATGCCGGGGCGAGGTCGGCTTTCATTACTTCTTTCTCGTGCGAAGCCCGCCTGGCTTCGGCACGGGTTTGAGAGCTTCCCCGGGATGAGGAAGCGGGAGCTGAGGACGCCAGATGGATCACGTTGATGATCTTCTCTGAGTCCTCGCTGTCTGGAGCTTGGGCTGCGCTCTGGTGGATCCGGCCCTCGCTGCCGCCGGCATCTCCTTCCTTGATGAACTCTGGGATGTGGCCCTCTTTGGCCAGCTTTTCCAGATACCACTGCAAAGTCCTGCATTCTTCGGTCCTGTGCCCGTTGCCCTTATGGAAGGAGCAGTAGTGCTTGCTTCGGGCTCCTTCGGTGGGTTCACTCTTCAGGGGCGGAGGATACTTGAAGAATGGCTTGGATTTGATTTTGGCCAGGATGCGGTAGATCGGCTCCTTGAAGACGACGTTGACGCTCTGGCTGGCGCTGGAGGGAGGTCTGGGCTTCCAATTGCCCCCAGACCTGGACGACGAAGGCTTCGTCGCACTAGAGGCCCAGTCCCGCTTGGGCTCCTGCTTCTGGGAGGATCTCCCGCCTCTTTGCCGAGGCTGGCTGTCTTTCTGTTCGGGCTCCGGATGCCCGTCGCGATCCTTAGCTCGGATCTCGTCTTCCTCCCGGGCGACGAAGCGCTTCACCCGGGACATCAGTTCTGACATGGACTCTGGGGTGTCCCCGGCCAAGTCCTTCCGCACGTCGATGCCGGGGATCAGGGCATGCTGGAAGGCGTAGATGGCTATCGCCTCTCTCGCGTCCTCGATCTGGCTGTAGATCGCCCAGAATCGGTGGGTGAACTTGGCGAGGGTTTCGCCCTGCTTCATTCTCAGGGCGATGAGGTCCCCTTCCTTCTTGGGGACGACGGCGTAGGCCTGGAACTTCTTCAGGAAGGAGAGCTGGAGCTCCTTCCAACTGGAAACTGACTGCTCCGGAAGGGAGCAGAACCACTTCAGGGGGAGGTCACCCAAACTGGAGGAGAAGATCTTGCAGTTTAGATGACCCTCGTTTCCCCAGATGGACATCTTCTGGGAGAAGTGTCGGAGGTGCGCAGATGGATCGGACAGTCCGTCGTAGGGGACGAACCGCGGGACGGAGAACTTCTTGGGCAAGGGGGTGTGCTCGATCTCTTTTGTGAAGGGAGAGCCCCCGAGATCAGTGTGACCACAGAGCTGCTTCTGGTCCTGCATGTCCAAGTTGCGCTGGAGAGCCAATCTGACGCGCTTGTCAAATCGCTCTTGCTCGTCATCCTTCTCTGGAGTCTGAGCTCGGGTCTTCCGCTTGGGATGGCTCGGGCTACGACGGCTATGGGTTCGGCCGCCTCGGCTGTGGTGACTTCGGCTGTTGCTCGAGCCTTCGTCATGGATCTGGCTCCGTTTCTGGTGGTCCAGATGATGTCTGAGTTCCTCACGGGAGGCTGGGCTGCCTTGCTGGGAGCATCCTTCTTATTCCCTTGAGGCTCCGAGACCTCCCTCAAGGAGGCAGTTTGCACTGCCTTCAGCTGCTGCTGAAGCTCGCGAATCATTCGTTCTTGCTTCTGGAGTTGCTTCTGGAGGAGGGCAGCTTCAGGAACCTCCCCAGGGGGTTGAGCGTGGCGCGTTTCTCCTACGGCCACGGCTTTGTCCTTCCGGGGACGCTCGTGCTGACGATCCTTGCGTCCGGGTGGCGCGACTTCTTCCGGTGAGATCGAGGCCTCGAGTCCCTCTTGGAATGGGAACTCGATAAAGAGCTGAGAGCCTAAGCGGCCCTCGCCTGCAGTCGTGCCATGCACCGTGTGGGGGTGTCCTTGAGGAGGGACGTCCGCTGGCGGTGGTGGCAGCTTGAGCGCTGCTCTTGAGGATTCTACGCCCTTCTTAGCTTTCGGAGGCATGGCTTCTGAGAGGTTAAGGTGAAGAAGGATTGTTTGGAAAGATTAGGAGAAGGTTGGGAAGGCTGGGATATTGCTTTCCCACAGACGGCGCCAATTGTAGGTGCAGAAAATTATGACCCACAATAAGAGGGTGCCTTACAGGACTTATCCGTGAAGATGATGGTGTCTGGGATGTCTGGATGCCGTCCGAAAACCTGAAAGGGAGTAGCAAACGGTCAGAGGACCCTGGCCTGAGCGGCGCAAGGCTCTCCGATGCCAAAGTCAGTATGGGAACTGGAACGATGGAAGGAGAGGGAGAAGAGAGACAGAGTAAGGGCTCTGTGAGGGAGGTTATGCGTACCTTGCATGGTGTATGAAGGTCTTTTTATAGAGGATTGGATCGTATCTCTCAGAGAATATCTGGGTGTGGGTCCCATGATCTGACTGGGAAGTCATGATCAGCCCACAAAGTAATAAATGCAGTCTAATCCGGCCCACTCAGCATTTAATGCTAGTCGGGTCAGCCCACATTGCATTAAATGCGTGTCTTGTTGGGCCAGATTGTGTTGGGCGCCTTTGGCGGTAGGAGTACCAGCGGATCTGCCCTCGGGCCTTGCCCTGATGTGGCCTCAGCCGCTGGATGCTGCCATGTGGCGATCTGGTGAAGATAGTGGGCGGCTGGATGTCGCATCTGTCCCACTAGCTCGTGACCCTATCCCTCCACGTGTCTGATGACGTGGGGGATGAGGGGCCCAAGCGAAGGTTCTTTCTTGCTTCGGCTACTGTCCTTGCTTCTTCAGCCGAGGTAGCTTTAGCCGAGGTAGGGTTCTTTGCGGAGATAACATCCGGGGTGGCCTTGCCGAGGTGGACTCTTTGCCGAGATGATGCCCGAGGTGGTCCAGTTCGGCGCTTGTGGCCTGGAGATGTTTGATGTCGGCCAAGGCCTCTGTCCTGGTAGCCGAGATGAGATCAGTGCCACGTAGATGGCACGCGGATGGCACGTGAGAACGCTTAGACCCATCCGATGGCTGTGATTAGCTTAATCCTGTAGCTCTGGAAATTTCCCCACACAATTGTAATATTGAAGGTGGAGATGACTATTTTGATGATCGTCGCCTCATAAGCCATTATTATTGGTGTTATTTACCTATAATTTTGTGTAAGCAGAAATGTACATTCTCTCTTCAGTTTACTAATTTGCTTATTTCCTTTTCCCCTCCCAATTTCAATGTTCTTCTTTTCCCTGTTGTACCTAATTCTTTTTTAAACAAGTATGCCCACTCAGTGTTATTTATTTCTAGACCATTTGAAATCTAATGATTGCATTCCATTTTAATTTCTTTGATCCTCGTTTGACATATATCTTTACTTTTTTGGTCACTGTTATTTTCATTTCCGGTGAAACAAAAAAATGTATACAACAAAATGAACAAATACCTTACATTTTCTATTGACTTATGATTAAAGAAGTGCCAATAGAAAACCATGTTTGAAGTATTTCATTCATAATTTAGCTAAACTCTAAGTGATATTATTTTAAAATCTCTTCAAGTATATTCAATATGTAGTGTAATATGGTGCAATTGTCTTTCTTACAACAATTGTTCTTGTATGTATATTATATGTGGCAGTCTATAGGAACCTATTTCATGGATATTGTCAATTCTTCTCATTGCTATGTAACAGGTGAAATATCTGTTGGAGAGTTTTGGTAATAACACTATAGGAAGGTCTTTTATTTAAAAACATTCTCTCCTGAATGTGTACATCTACATTCAGTTTTTTTTTTCCTTCCTACCATTTTCTTTTGTCGGCGATTAGTAGTTATAAATGCGTTTGTTTACGATCATTATTATCGTTGTCTATGGTAGGTTTGACCCAAAACGTTTAGCTACTACTCTAAAAACACAAAATGATTAATCCTGCACTACTTAATAATATGCTCAAGGTTCGTCAATGATTAGCTTTTTTGCCTCGATAAAGTTAACATATTTCAAATTGAGAAGTAGATATTGATTTTTGTTTCAAGTTGCATTCATTTGTTTTATCCTATTCATTCCACTTGTATATTGTAAGATCTTGTCTTGTTCATAAGAGCATTGAACTATTTAATGGAATAAATGCTCTGTTTTTGTCCTCTTTATAGGGACTTATATTGTAGGTTTCATACAACTTTTCATATGCACCAAATAAATGACATATGTGAAATGGGTAAAAAAAAAATGGCATATGTGGATTATCATGAGCAAGCCCTTACAAATGGTGTCTTTAGCATACAAAGGTGGACGAAGCATTAGGTAATGATTTATATGCTTCCTCATCAACAGCAAACAGTTAGTGTTTTGTATCTTTCTTTGAAGGCAATCTAAGGCCTATGTATTTCTATGTAGGTTCTTCAATGAATAAATTAATGTTGCTCATCCAGAAAATAAGAATGATGATCAAGAATATGTCCTTGCTCTCTGTTCATGAATATGTTGGGTTTTAATTGATACAGTTTCTTTTATGGTTTTCTCAAATGCTGACATGAATTTCATTCTTATTTTTAAATGGTTGTAAAAGGCATTGTTCAAAATAGGAATTTGAGCCAGAGATGTTGTTTTTATCCTTTTTTTAAATCAATTTGATAAAATGGAGATTATTTAGTTTTATGTGATTTCAAATTGCATAATTTTTTAAAATGTATTGGTTTGACAAATGCAAGGTTTGGATAGGAGGATTCATAAATAATGATGGATGTTTGTATGCTCTTAGTGAGGTATGTCTCCACCATTAAATAAAAAGGTATGTTTGTCTCTCATAGCTATTTCTTTTTTTTTTATATATATATAAAATTTGTACATTTCTGATTTGGGCACAAGAAAAGCTTTTCTTTTTTGTATAAAAGTTTCGCATGGCCTCAAGGCGTGTATCAACAAAAGAATGTGGATGATAAGACTCTGAGGAACCTAATTCTAAAATCTAGAGCCTGCGGTTGATCTTGAAGAACATCTCATATGCTTTCTGGTCGGTAATTTGCATATCTCTACTTCATGATTTAGTCTGATGTTTTTGTATTTGGATTTCCAAGTTTTAAGTTCTTGAATCTAGGATCTTGCAGTTATTTGGAAAAATTGTTTCTCTGAATCATTTGAGAAAAGATAATATTTCTATAGTGTTTGTATTTTTGGCCTCCGTTCTTTCCTCCTTTTCCTTCGATTCTCATTCTTGTCCTTGTTTCTGGTGAGAACTTTTCACCATGGATAACCGGTTTCTTGCAGTTTCCACCGGCTTCAATACCGGCATATGCTTCAAATGCGAAATTCCCACTCTGACTTACCTTGCTTAAATTTCTGTTCCAGCTCAAAAGGAACATACAACCATCCGTTTTGATAAAATATTCAGAATGTTTGCAAATTCTTTTTAATGTGGTATGGTGTGGAAATGACAATGGGATTTTCTTTTGGTGTTTTTTATGCCATCACTCAGCAATGATAATGGTTAAGGTTGCAATGGGTGGAAAAGTTCCAACTTCCAACTGACCAAATATGCTTATGTGCTTGAATCTCTGTTCCAAAACACTCAAATGAACAAATAATCATCAATTTAGATAAAAACATTCAAAATGCTTTCTGTTTTGGTGTACGTCCAAATTCCACACACCCTCAGTAGTTGTTTTTGGATTCAAATGAAATGAGTGGAGTTATCTGGAATGTTTCAAATTCTTTATTTTTTTTTTTTTAGATTGTCAATTTGGTGAAAGGTTGTTTACATTTTTTTAAGTAGAATTTTGTATATTTTTTTATTTCAATATTATTAGAGATGGTAAATTATGCGGTGATTTTCTTAACTTGTTATTTTCTCCCAGCTTGTTGAGTAGATATTCTTGGATAATTATGTTGAAAATGCTCTGATATATGTTTTCTCCCTTTTCTTCTTTAAGTATCATCCAAGTGTCAATTGCTCACTATGGTGCATGAAAGGGATATGTATAGGTATGCTTTTTTATATTTCTTTTCCATTTACTTTGGATAAGGGAATTTAATCCATACTGTTGTGCTTTAATGCACTACTACCTGCAGACTGTTTTCTGCAAATGAAGCCTCCTCATTCTACTCGTCCTACACAATATCCTTTTTTTATTTGTTCATTTTAAGTTCTTAATGAAGAATTTTCTTTGGCTCGTATGTTCTGCTCCTTTTTCTGGTGGGTTGGATATTAGTCGTTGCTATGCTGTTTTGGATTTAATTGCCCCTTCTGCAAAACCTTCAATTATGTAGTCGAATATCGAAATGTTAGGACAGCATAGGCTAAGAACAAATTGTAAGATTTGTTTCACCTTAAGTTATTTCCACTCAAGTATTAGGAGAAAGCTTCCAAATGTTGCAGAAATAAAACAAAGGTTTCTGTTTTTTTTTTTTTTTAATGATGTTTTTACTGTGTTCAAGAAGAACAAAGGTTTATAGAAGTGAAAATAAGGATGCGGCACTAACAGCTTCACAATGAAGAAGAAAGAATGCAGATAAGACAAGACAAGTTCTTCAGGCAGAATAATGGCTTTAGGCGAAGTTGAATATCAAGACATGTCCTGTAGTTGCCATTATGATATAATTGTTATCAATTTTTTTTTCTTGATTGTAACTATTGATCTCATCCACTTTGCAGTTCCATCTTTTAATTTATCAGCACAAACTGAAGAGATCACCCCTTCTCCAGACTTGAATCCTATGCCCGGAGACGGATATCCTTCGCATTCAACACATAGTAGGTTTGTAAAAATCCAGTTGTGTTTCTATTCATTTATTGATCAGTGATATGTTGTCTCAAGGTATCTTGTGTTTCAATTAGCTTTTTATTATCATTACTATGAATTCATGTTTTAAGCCCTTTGTTTGTTTAGATTATCTTAATGTAATATTGTGTTCTATGCACGTGCCTTGCACGTGCAGGGCCAACTAGTAATATATAGAAGTTACAACATTTACTTTTTCAAAACATTAAAAAAGAAAAAGAAAAAAACTCAACGAACAACTCAAGTATTTTTTAAATCAAACTAATAGATTGAATCATCTCACCCTCGTTTGGATGTGTGGCTGAATTTTATCTTCAGCCATGCTACCTGGACAAACTTTTTGGCCATAGTTCTGGCCAGAATTCTATGTTTGCCCTTAAATATAAGATGATGTTCAAGGGCAAACATAGGATTCTGACCAGAATTCCGGCCAGAAAGTTTGTCTAAAAAGACTTTTTGTTTTATCTTCGAATCCTAGATGATCATGCCGATTCTGAGGTACTCTTTTTAACATTTGGTTGTCTCATGGATGAACTCAAAAATGGATTCCATGAAATCCTTGCGTCCGTAGCTATAAAGGAATCCTCCTGTCTTCATGGGAAAGTCGGCAAACCCTCATGTCCATGGATCCAAATGTGACCTCGGCAAACCCTCATGTCCATGGATCCAAATGTGACTGCAGCATCTGATTTTGTTTCTTAATTCTTATTGCACGCTTGCTGCTTGCTTTCTTTAACCAACAACTCGGTACAAGAGGTAGTGATTTGTGTACCTCAACACATAAATGAGGGTGGATATAGACCCTTGAAAAAAATGGTAAGAAAATTGAATTTTTAGGCAAATTGCCCTATTTGGTGCATAATTGGCTAATTTGTCTGTCTCGGTCTAATGGCCACATTAAGTATTTTTTCGGATAAAATCTTCTAATAATAATGATGATTATTATTGTGAGACCCCACCCCTGGTGGGCCCTCAATGTGAATTTGAATACTATATATTAGCCTAAGTATTTTAGTTATACTAATTATAGGGTTTAGTGAGGGTAGTTATGTATTTTCCTAGGGTTAGTCTAGTAGTGTAATTAGTAGGGTCAATAGGGGGTCTTTTATTATTTTTAGAGTTAGGGAGTTTGTTAGAGGCCCTAGCTAGAGTTTTGTATTTACTATAGGGGGTTTGCACCAAAGAATCTTCTAGAAGATCACCTAAAGACCTAAATACCCTCTACCCTAACCCTAATCCTATTCTAACCCCAAGGGCAATTTTGTCCCTAACCCAAAAACCCAACCTATATAAACAAAACCCTCCCCTGCCCAAACAACTACTGTTCATCTCCTTTTTCCTTTCTCTCAAGTTTCAATCCCTTCTCTCTTCTTCTTCCCCAATTCTCTCCAACGAACCCTCATCTCCCCCTCCAATATCTCTTTTTCGCTTCCTCGCCCCAGAAATCCCCGACAGAAGACCAGCCGAGATCGGCCTGCACCATAAGAGCTACTGTCGAGACCTTTTCTCTTTTTCCCTGTGGTTTTCTCTCTTTTCCTTCTACCTTCAATCGATCAAGGCAAGTGCACTGTGCTGGTAGTCTAGATTGCATGTTTCCTTCCTTTGATTTGCAGTAGAATTTCAATTTGTAATATATATGTTTAGATCGATCCTTGAGCATGTTTGTTTGGTTCCTTTGGCCATTGATGGATGGGATTACCTCATTTGGATGATCAATGGCCGGTTGATGATGGGTGGATGATGTAGGAATGATTTATTTTGCTTCTGTAATGGTCTATGGAGAATCCCAGAAGAATTGGGTCACGGGAATGAGTTTCCGGAGATGGAATGACAAGAACCCATCTCGCAGTATTGAGATCGGAATTGAAGTAGGACCACCCTTGGTAGATCAGGACCCTACGTCTATGTGAGGGGGCCTGTGCGACCATGGGGTGCTACTTGATCTGGATTTTGATCAGAGGTGGACCACCATTCCTGTGCTTAATGAAGAGAAGTTGTGTCCTGTCGCAGAACTGGGTTCTGTAACAGAACACAACACTGATAGGAGAGATGGACAGAGTCCAGCGATGGCCGAGCTCAGCACTTGCAGAGCCCAGCGGTTGCCGAGCTCAGCATTAGTGCAGCTCAGCAACTGCCGAACTCAGCACTTGCAGAGCCCAGCGGTTGCCGAGCTCAGCGTTAGCGCAGCTCAGCAACTGCCGAGCTCAGCAGTGGCCGAACTCAGCGATGGCTGGATTCAACGCTAGCCGAACTCAGAGTTCTGCCGAGCATAATGGTTAGGATGAGATTCGCGTTTAGCCGAGCTAAGTGTCTAGGCCGAGCTCAGTGCTCAAAGCCGAGTTCAGTGTTACGGCCGAACTCAGTGTTATGACCGAACTCAGTGTTTTACTGAGCTCAGCGCCAGACCGGGTTCCGTGCCAGACCGGACTTCGAGCTTAGCCGAACTCAGTGCTTAACCAAGCTGAGCTTGACCAACCTCAATGCCTAGCCAAACTCAATGCATTTTTCTCAACTCAGTTGGGTGGCCGAACTGAGCTAGGCCGTTGCCGAGCTGAGTTGAGTGACCCAGCTGAGTGTGTAATTGAGCTCCAGTGTTTAGCCGAACTCTGAGATGGATTTCGAAAAGGCCGGATTCCAACAAAGGAGAATAGAACCTGGGACATTCCCTTCAGCCAGAATTCTAAGTGTGCATGGCCAACTACCCAGGCCAGGGAGTTAGCCGAACTCACAGGAAGTTTTGGACTAACAGGCTTTGCCTGTAGGGTGTTTTTCCTTCTCTGGTCCCAGTGTGCCGAGCTGACCGCCCAGGCCAGGAGGTCGGCTGAGCACACTGTGTACAGTGATACTTCCCAGATTCTAATTTCTATTGTTGCAATCATATGTAGGGCCCATTGACCATTCAAATAGACTTCCATCACTGTGCCAGCCACGAGTCAATGGTACGGCTCAACCTTGACTCGTGGGGTCCACTAATTAAAGTCCAGGTTATGTAATCTAAGATGATTCGACCTTTATACGTTACCAAAATGATGCACATAACTTCTAAGCACCAAACACAATATTCCTTAGCATCTGTGGTTTCACTTAAAGATCGAATTTCCTGAGATGGACCTGTATCCGAAAGTGGACCATTTACCTAGGTTGGACTGTTGCTATCTCCCTATGATTCGTGTACTTGGAGATTCATCTCCCTCATACTATAACTATCACTCTATTGTCCTTATTATTGCTCATACCTGTTAATTAAATGGAAAATGGAGGACCTAAACCTAGGAATACTTAGAGGTGACCCGGTAATCTGATTTGGTGGATCATTGACCCGTGTCTTTGGCTAGGCGGGCCTTTTTTATGGCCTAAGTTGGATGTGAATTACCCTAGAATGGAGAGGTTAGATTGTATGGGCTTGTGACCCATTATGGACGTAGATGGATCATATGTCATTGAACATGGGCTTGTATCTCATATGGATTGTTATAGACCAGGCCAAGTATGTGGTGGGCCTTGGTACGGATCCAATGATTGGAATTGGACTTGGACTATGATCCACAATTTGTATTGAGTACTTAGACCTCTTAGGGACTTTTGTTAGGACCTTGTTCACGCAAGGCAAAGCCTAGACAGACACAGACCTTTATTGTTTCCGAGTCGGCATAGACATTCACTCAGTTGATTTAAGCTCAGCCAGTTGGACTGATCATCACTGGTAGGAGCTATTGAGATTTGTTGTGTGGCTATCATGATGAGCACTGTTGGGACGGACGGTGTGATGCCGGTTCCGGTCGTTGTGGATGATGTTGGTGATATTTTGCAGGGTTAGTAATCCCTAGCATTAGCTTAGGATCCCTACCGCGACTGTGTTCAGTATGGGAGGGCCGCGGCATAATATCCCGCGGTGACCAGCTTATGTGGATGTGCCATATTGTGTAGGTCTATTACTGTTATGCTTATTATGATTCTACATTGTTATTCTGCACGACTGCATAGCATATGTACCTTTGTTACTCTCTTTACTTTATACATGTCTCTACTCATTTGATGCATACATTCTATATTATCTGCATATTGTGACTTGCCAGATCTTTAGATCTGACCCACTCTTGGTGCTTAGGTCTTGACCCCGAGTTCGAGGGCGATGCGTTCGCACTCGTTGAGGTGCCCGTAGCAGGCGACTACGGATGGGGGCCGGCCGACCATGAGGTCGAGCCGGAAGGTGGAGAGCCGACACTAGCTGCAGGGGTTTGAGTGTTCTTTTGTCTGGGTTTTGAGAGACATTTGTTGTGAGTTGGGTAGTAATGAAAAGTATGTAATTAAACTTTGATTTGTTATCACTATACATCTAGGCTGAACTTCAGCCCTTCTACATTTGACATATATACGATGATACCTTATACTTCCGCTATCTCTGATATGGCTTCCGCTATACTATCATGCTTCCGCAATTAACTATTGTTATTATGTTGATGAAAAAGTTTTAAATTGGACCTCACTGCGGACCTACGATCTTGGAAGTTCTCGGATTTTCCGGGAAGTAGCGCGCCAATTTCGGTACTTTGACGGTTTTCTCGGTATCCGGAATTGGGGCGTTACATTTTATGGTATCAGAGCGGGCAAGTCTCTAGGAAATAAAATACACTAGAAACTTTAGGACGTAGTGAGGATCTCAGTGTGGGGGTACGTATAGGGTCGATGGATCGGGTAGAATCAGTAAAGTCCTAAGTGTTGGACTTAAACTAACCTAATTTCTTTCTCTTAACAGATGTCTAGAGAAGGTTCTCCATCACATATGATGCCAGCAGCCGGTAGTCAGCCAGACTTCGAGCAGCGTTTCCAGAGGTTCTTGCAGGCCTTCCTCATTTCCCAGGAGGCCCAGGCGTCGGCGCAGCAGCAGCAGGCCGAGGATTTTGCCCAATTCCAGACGCAAGTCTTGGACATCATGGACAGAGTGGCTCAGCCAGGCACAGCAGCGGCATCCGTTTGGGAGGCAGACCCGAACGTCATATTTGAGAGGTTCCTCAAAAGGGGACCACCTGAGTTCACTGGCGCCGATGACCCGCTGGTGGCCGACGAGTGGATCGTGCGGATGGAGAAGATCTTCAAGGTCTTCGAGTGCACCGGTCAGCAGAGAGTGCAGTTGGCCGCTTATATGTTTTGGGGAGTCGCGGAGGACTGGTGGAGGACGATTCACCGTCATTTTGAGGCGATAGGAGACGAGATCGCTTGGACTGCATTCAGAGCGGACTTCCTTCGGAAGTTCATACCATCTCACGTCAGAGACCGCAAGCTGCGGGAATTTCAGGCGCTGGTGCAAGGCAGCATGACTGTCTACCAGTATGAGGTTCGTTTCACCCAGCTTTCTCGTTTTGCAGAGGCTCTGATCACACCTGAGTCCGAGAGGATCCGTCGGTTCGTCGATGGGCTGAGAGATGAGATCCAGTTGAGCATGTCCTGCATCGAGCTGCCCACATATGAGGAGGCTTTGAGGAGAGCTTACTGGGCAGAGGAGCGTCTGCAGCGGATAGAGACCGGTCAGCAGCAGAGGCGAGTTAGAGCCGCCTTGGTCAGACCGCAGCCCTTGCCCATACAGCAGCAGCCATTTCAGAGACAGAGGCCAGTAGGCCAGGCCAGGCAGCATTAGTATCAGCGGCAGCCTCAGCAGCAGCAGCAGCGTGGGCCCAGAGTATGCTATGACTGTGGGGAGACAGGACACATCTCCAGATTCTGCCCATTCAGAGGGGGACAGCCTCAGGCCCCGATGCTTCAGCTTCCAGCACCACCGAGAGCACCAGCTCCAGCTCCACCCGTTCAGCAGATTGCACCGGCACCCCAGCCACCTCAGCAGCAGTACCGTGCCCAGCAGCAGGCACGTGGACCCCAGCAGCCCAGGGGACAGCACTACCAGAGGGGACGACACCAGAGACCCTATGGACAGCAGCGACAGCAGCAGAGACCTCAGGCCGCAGGTCAGGCATTC
This sequence comes from Litsea cubeba, assembly GCA_012931725.1. Lineage (NCBI taxonomy): Eukaryota > Viridiplantae > Streptophyta > Magnoliopsida > Laurales > Lauraceae > Litsea > Litsea cubeba. Next base: position 26,279,248 of record CM022948.1, on the reverse strand, counting down.
GCACTCACACATGAGGAGGCCGAAGCTGCAAGGAACGTCGTTGAAGGTACTCTTTCTATTTGTGATCAGATTGCTAGAGTATTGTTTGATCCTGGTGCGACACATTCCTATGTGTCTTCTGCTTTTGCTTTAGTTCTTGGTGGGGTAGGAGAGGAGTTGCCTTGCACGCTAGTTGTGTCTACGCCCGTGGGCAAGAGGGTAGTGTGTCAGACTTACCACCCCAGATGCCGAGTGCAGATCGGGGAGTACATTATGTTTGCAGATTTGATCGTGTTACCCATGCATGACTTCAACGTTATCTTGGGGATGGACTGGTTGGCCAGATATCGAGCGGTGATGGACTGCTTTGAGAAGATAGTCAGACTTACTATCGACGGTTCAGACGACACAGTCGAGTTTGTAGGCGAGAAGAAGCCACCCAGTATCAGATTGATTTCAGCACTGAAGGCTGAGAGGCTAGTGAGATCAGGTTGCGAAGGCTACATCGCATTCATCTCAGAGGACAAGAAGTCCAAGGGAGTTGAGGAGATTCCAGTTGTTTGCGAGTTTCCAGATGTGTTTCCTGACGAGATCCCAGGATTGCCTCCAGTCAAAGAGATCGACTTCACCATCGAGCTTGCGCCAGGCACCGCACCGATTTCCAGAGCTCCTTATCGCATGGCTCCAGCAGAGCTGCGAGAGTTGAAGACCCAGTTGCAAGAGTTGATAGACAAGGGCTTCATCAGACCGAGCATGTCACCTTGGGGAGCACCTGTACTCTTCGTGAAGAAGAAGGATGGATCGATGAGGATGTGCATCGACTACAGGCAGCTGAACCAGGCAACAGTGAAGAACAAGTATCCTCTTCCCCGGATCGACGAGCTCTTCGATCAGCTTCAGGGAGCGCAGTACTTCTCAAAGGTGGACCTGAGATCGGGATACCATCAGCTGCAAGTCAGAGAGCAGGATGTGCAGAAGACAGCGTTTCGTACTCGTTACGAACACTATGAATTCCTTGTGATGCCGTTCGGGTTGACGAATGCGCCGGCAGTGTTCATGGCCCTGATGAACAAGATCTTCGCCCCGTACCTCGACAGCTTCACAGTGGTGTTCATCGACGACGTGTTGGTCTACTCCAAGTCCAGAGAGGAGCACGAGCAGCATTTGAGGACGTCTCTACAGTTGCTACGTGACAACCAGCTGTACGCAAAGCTCAGCAAGTGCGAGTTCTGGTTAGAGCAAGTAGTCTTCCTCGGACATATCATCTCCAGAGACGGCCTAGCAGTGGATCCAGCAAAGATCGAGGCAGTAGTGAACTGGGAGAGACCGAAGAATGTTACAGAAGTTCGGAGTTTCCTTGGCTTAGCAGGCTACTACCGCAGATTTGTCAAGAGTTTTTCTTCGATTTCCGCCCCGCTGACCAAGCTGACAAGGAAGGATGTACCGTTCGTATGGACCGATGCATGCGAGGACAGCTTTCAAGAGCTGAAGGAGAGACTGACGTCAGCACCGATCTTATCTTTACCTTCTGGTACAGGCGGTTTCGTTGTCTTCACCGACGCTTCAGGGACCGGTCTTGGTTGTGTTTTGATGCAGGAGGGCAAAGTCATTGCTTATGGATCACGCCAGCTAAAGGAGCACGAGAAGAAGTATGCTACTCACGACCTGGAGCTTGCAGCAGTCGTGTTCGCACTGAAGATGTGGCGGCACTACCTCTACGGAGAGAAGTTCGAAGTCCATTCAGATCATCGCAGTTTGCAGTACCTGTTCACTCAGCATGACCTCAACAACCGTCAGAGGCGTTGGATGGAATACATCAAGGATTACGACTTCCCTATCAAATACCATCCGGGTAAGGCGAACGTCGTAGCAGATGCTTTGAGCAGGAAGACCGCCCTAGTCAGTTTTCTAGCAGCAGAGGGTGTGTGGACCGATGTCTTCAGTGACTTGGATGTCCAGTTTCAGCCGCTCAGCGACAGAGTTATGCTTGCCACCATGTCCGCATGGGAACCGGAGTTGCTTGGAGAGGTCAAGGACAGTCAACGCAGCGATCCTAAGCTTGTCAGAGTAATCGAGCAGATTGACCAGAGGCCAGAGTTCAGACTGATTGGTGGAGTACTCTACTACCAGGACAGGCTGTGTGTACCAGATATCCAGGAGCTGAAGGACCAGATCTTAGCAGATGCACACCACAGCAGATATTCGATTCACCCAGGCAGCACCAAAATGTATAGGAACCTGAGGAGCTACTACTGGTGGAACAACATGAAGAAAGAGATTGCAGGCTATGTGTCCAGATGTCTGACCTGTCAGCAGATCAAGGCCGAGCACCAGAAGCCACCAGGGCTACTTCATCAGCTCGAGATACCTCAGTGGAAGTGGGAGCACATCACCATGGATTTTATTGCAGGACTTCCAGCTACCAGGAGACGCAGTGATGGCATTTGGGTGATCGTGGACAGGCTGACCAAGTCAGCTCACTTCTTGCCAGTATCGATGAGAGCGGGACTCGACGTCCTTGCTAAGCTGTATGTGGATAAGATCGTCTCTTTGCACGGAGTTCCAGCTTCGATTGTTTCAGACAGAGATCCACGCTTCACTTCTCACTTTTGGGATAGCCTTCAGCGAGCTTTGGGTACCAAGTTGAGCTTCAGCACAGCCTATCATCCTCAGACAGACGGACAGACAGAGCGCACCAACCAGACCTTGGAGGATATGTTGCGAGCTTGTGTTCTAGACTACAAGGAGAACTGGGAGGATTCCTTGCCACTCTGTGAGTTTGCCTACAACAACAGTTACCACTCGAGCATCAAGATGGCACCGTTCGAAGCGTTGTACGGCAGGAAGTGCAAGACCCCAATCTGTTGGGAGGAAGTTGGTGTCAGGAGTTTCCATGGACCATCTATCGTCGGCGACACCAGTGAGAAGATCCACCAGATAGTGGAGAACCTGAAGATTAGCCGCAGTCGACAGAAGAGCTATGCAGACAACCGACGCAGACCCCTTGAGTTTCAGAAAGGAGACCGAGTATTCCTGAAGGTTTCCCCAGCTCGAGGCACCCTCAGATTCGGCGAGAAGGGCAAGTTAGCACGGAGATACGTCGGACCCTTTGAGATCAAGGCTATGATCGGAGATGTCGCCTACAGACTTCAGTCGCCAGCAGAGCTATCGGGTGTGCACGACGTCTTCCACGTCTCGATGTTGAGGAAGTATGTGGAGGACCCTACCCACATTCTGCACCACCAGCCGCTCGACATCCAGCCCGACGCGTCCTACATCGCCAAGCCAGTCGCCGTCATCGACACCAAGGAGAAAGTACTTCGGGATCGAACTATTCACTTTGTGAAGGTTCAATGGGAGCATCACACTCCGGAGGAGGCTACTTAGGAGCTACGAGACCAGGTGGCAAGAGATTATCCACATCTTCTACCGCAGGTATGTCCCTACTTTGTTTTTACATTTGGGGACCAAATGTTTTAAAGGAGGGAGGAATGTGAGACCCCACCCCTGGTGGGCCCTCAATGTGAATTTGAATACTATATATTAGCCTAAGTATTTTAGTTATACTAATTATGGGGTTTAGTGAGGGTAGTTATGTATTTTCCTAGGGTTAGTCTAGTAGTGTAATTAGTAGGGTCAATAGGGGGTCTTTTGTTATTTTTAGAGTTAGGGAGTTTGTTAGAGGCCCTAGCTAGAGTTTTGTATTTACTATAGGGGGTTTGCACCAAAGAATCTTCTAGAAGATCACCTAAAGACCTAAATACCCTCTACCCTAACCCTAATCCTATTCTAACCCCAAGGGCGATTTTGTCCCTAACCCAAAAACCCAACCTATATAAACAAAACCCTCCCCTGCCCAAACAACTACTGTTCATCTCCTTTTTCCTTTCTCTCAAGTTTCAATCCCTTCTCTCTTCTTCTTCCCCAATTCTCTCCAACGAACCCTCATCTCCCCCTCCAATATCTCTTTTTCTCTTCCTCGCCCCAGAAATCCCCGACAGAAGACCAGCAGAGATCGGCCTGTACCATAAGAGCTACTGTCGAGACCCTTTCTCTTTTTCCCTGTGGTTTTCTCTCTTTTCCTTCTACCTTCAATCGATCAAGGCAAGTGCACTGTGCCGGTAGTCTAGATTGCATGTTTCCTTCCTTTGATTTGCAGTAGAATTCCAATTTGTAATATATATGTTTAGATCGATCCTTGAGCATGTTTGTTTGGTTCCTTTGGCCATTGATGGATGGGATTACCTCATTTGGATGATCAATGGCCGGTTGATGATGGGTGGATGATGTAGGAATGACTTATTTTGCTTCTGTAATGGTCTATGGAGAATCCCAGAAGAATTGGGTCACGGGAATGAGTTTCCGGAGATGGAATGACAAGAACCCATCTCGCAGTATTGAGATCGGAATCGAAGTAGGACCACCCTTGGTAGATCAGGACCCTACGTCTATGTGAGGGGGCCTGTGCGACCATGGGGTGCTACTTGATCTGGATTTTGATCAGAGGTGGACCACCATTCCTGTGCTTAATGAAGAGAAGTTGTGTCCTGTCGCAGAACTGGGTTCTGTAACAGAACACAACACTGATAGGAGAGATGGACAGAGTCCAGCGATGGCCGAGCTCAGCACTTGCAGAGCCCAGCGGTTGCCGAGCTCAGCATTAGTGCAGCTCAGCAACTGCCGAACTCAGCACTTGCAGAGCCCAGCGGTTGCCGAGCTCAGCGTTAGCGCAGCTCAGCAACTGCCGAGCTCAGCAGTGGCCGAACTCAGCGATGGCTAGATTCAACACTAGCCGAACTCAGAGTTCTGCCGAGCATAATGGTTAGGATGAGATTCGCGTTTAGCCGAGCTAAGTGTCTAGGCCGAGCTCAGTGCTCAAAGCCGAGTTCAGTGTTACGGCCGAACTCAGTGTTATGACCGAACTCAGTGTTTTACTGAGCTCAGCGCCAGACCGGGTTCCGTGCCAGACCGGACTTCGAGCTTAGCCGAACTCAGTGCTTAACCAAGCTGAGCTTGACCAACCTCAATGCCTAGCCGAACTCAATGCATTTTTCTGAACTCAGTTGGGTGGCCGAACTGAGCTAGGCCTTTGCCGAGCTGAGTTGAGTGACCCAGCTGAGTGTGTAATTGAGCTCCAGTGTTTAGCCGAACTCCGAGATGGATTCCGAAAAGGCCAGATTCCAACAAAGGAGAATAGAACCTTGGACATTCCCTTCAGCCAGAATTCTAAGTGTGCATGGCCAACTACCCAGGCCAGGGAGTTAGCCGAACTCACAGGAAGTTCTGGACAAACAGGCTTTGCCTGTAGGGTGTTTTTCCTTCTCTGGTCCCAGTGTGCCGAGCTGACCGCCCAGGCCAGGAGGTCGGCTGAGCACACTGTGTACAGTGATACTTCCCAGATTCTAATTTCTATTGTTGCAATCATATGTAGGGCCCATTGACCATTCAAATAGACTTCCATCACTGTGCCAGCCACGAGTCAATGGTACGGCTCAACCTTGACTCGTGGGGTCCACTAATTAAAGTCCAGGTTATGTAATCTAAGATGATTCGACCTTTATACGTTACCAAAATGATGCACATAACTTCTAAGCACCAAACACAATATTCCTTAGCATCTGTGGTTTCACTTAAAGATCGAATTACCTGAGATGGACCTGTATCCGAAAGTGGACCATTTACCTAGGTTGGACTGTTGCTATCTCCCTATGATTCGTGTACTTGGAGATTCATCTCCCTCATACTATGACTATCACTCTATTGTCCTTATTATTGCTCATACCTGTTAATTAAATGGAAAATGGAGGACCTAAACCAAGGAATACTTAGAGGTGACCCGGTAATCTGATTTGGTGGATCATTGACCCGTGTCTGTGGCTAGGCGGGCCCTTTTTATGGCCTAAGTTGGATGTGAATTACCCTAGAATGGATAGGTTAGATTGTATGGGCTTGTGACCCATTATGGACGTAGATGGATCATATGTCATTGAACATGGGCTTGTATCTCATATGGATTGTTATAGACCAGGCCAAGTATGTGGTGGGCCCTGGTACGGATCCAATGATTGGAATTGGACTTGGACTATGATCCACAATTTGTATTGAGTACTTAGACCTCTTAGGGACTTTTGTTAGGACCTTGTTCACGCAAGGCAAAGCCTAGACAGACACAGACCTTTATTGTTTCCGAGTCGGCATAGACATTCACTCAGTTGATTTAAGCTCAGCCAGTTGGACTGATCATCACTGGTAGGAGCTATTGAGATTTGTTGTGTGGCTATCATGATGAGCACTGTTGGGACGGACGGTGTGATGCCGGTTCCGGTCGTTGTGGATGATGTTGGTGATATTTTGCAGGGTTAGTAATCCCTAGCATTAGCTTAGGATCCCTACCGCGACTGTGTTCAGTATGGGAGGGCCGCGGCATAATATCCCGCGGTGACCAGCTTATGTGGATGTGCCATATTGTGTAGGTCTATTACTGTTATGCTTATTATGATTCTACATTGTTATTCTGCACGACTGCATAGCATATGTACCTTTGTTACTCTCTTTACTTTATACATGTCTCTACTCATTTGATGCATACATTCTATATTATCTGCATGTTGTGACTTGCCAGATCTTTAGATCTGACCCACTCTTGGTGCTTAGGTCTTGACCCCGAGTTCGAGGGCGATGCGTTCGCACTCGTTGAGGTGCCCGTAGCAGGCGACTACGGATAGGGGCCGGCCGACCATGAGGTCGAGCCGGAAGGTGGAGAGCCGACACTAGCTGCAGGGGTTTGAGTGTTCTTTTGTCTGGGTTTTGAGAGACATTTGTTGTGAGTTGGGTAGTAATGAAAAGTATGTAATTAAACTTTGATTTGTTATCACTATACATCTAGGCTGGACTTCAGCCCTTCTACATTTGACATATATACGATGATACCTTATACTTCCGCTATCTCTGATATGGCTTCCGCTATACTATCATGCTTCCGCAATTAACCATTGTTATTATGTTGATGAAAAAGTTTTAAATTGGACCTCACTGCGGACCTACGATCTTGGAAGTTCTCGGATTTTCCGGGAAGTAGCGCGCCAATTTCGGTACTTTGACGGTTTTCTCGGTATCCGGAATTGGGGCGTTACAATTATTTTGAGGATTTAACCGGAAAAAACAACATTTGATCCGGACGAATTACGCAATCAAACACTTTAGCAAGTGGAGCACCAATTAGAGCAATTGGGCTCGATTTTTATTATTATTATTATTTTTTACCTATTTGGCACATCGTCGGCGCCGACCTTATTTACACTTGAATAAGGTCGGCGATGACCCTATCCGCGAAGCCTATATTAAAGCTCATATTCCTGTTTTTGCTCATTCTTCTCTTCTCTCTTTAACCATACCGTCGAGATGAGGACTAACAGCATCGTCATACCAGCCCCTACTACTAATCCAGCCATACCAAGGAATTCACCTGTGCTACATGTTGCATCTACGTTGCGGCGACGGTTTTCTACAAGCCCGTAGTGGCTCCATTATCCACGTGCTCCGCCAAGATGAGCCACTTGTCTCAATTCCATATTAAGATGCTTATGCCCCTCCAACACAACCGCTATCTCATGGGTCAGATTTCATGGAAATTGAAAATGAGGCAACTGCGCAACAAAGAAAACATTCTATGCGGACTCGCTCAATGGACGGCATCTATAAACCCAAGACTCTAATGGTAACTCGATATCCATTGCCTACTGCTTTACAGGGTAAGCTCGCTCCTAGTGAGCCCACTTGCTATACTCAGGCCATTAAATGTGAAGAATGGAGGGCAGCAATGGCCCTTGAGTTTGATCCACTGCAACGGCAAGGTACATGAACGTTAGTACCTGTCAAACCAAGCATGTACAAGTCCAAGTCATTGAGTAGAATCATATTAAAGTATGTTGATGGTTCAGCTGAATACTCTGATACCATAAAACCGTTTTAGTATTCAATGCACAGTTTAAGCAGTTGTATTACCGTTCAATATATAGAATACAGAAGATGCCGATTGTTACAAACATCTCTGGCAAATTTAAAATATGAATTTAAACTATCCTTAGCCAATGTGATTCAGTTGATCAGCTGATCTTATCCTTGTGCCTGAGTGGGTTGATCTTATCCTTGTGGTTGAATGGGACCAAGAGAGAAGAGAAGAACGAGAAAAACAAGGATATGAGCCCTAATATAGGTCGCAGACAGGATCATCGCCGACCTTATTCAAGTATAAATAAGGTCATCGCCGACCTTATTCAAGTGTAAATAAGGTCGGCGCCGATGATGTGCCAAATAGGTAAAAAAAAATGAAAATCGGGTCCAATTGCTCTAATTGGTGCCCCACTTACTAAAGTGCTTGATTGCGTAACACGTCCGGATTAAGTGTTTTTTTCGGTTAAATCCTCATTATTTCCTCTATATTTTAGTAAGAGAGATTTTATGTGATATGGAAAGGAGACATTTTTCCTAATGTAATTATCTCGTGAATTATTATGGGATGAGTGTTAATAGAATCGAATCCATAATAGGATTTGATAAGAATAGAGAAGATAAAAGATTACAATCGTTCCAAGTTGAGGTTAAAAAATAAAGGAATACTCTGCGGTGGGACAGAGACACCTATTCTTCCGGCTTTGTGGGCTTCCTCTCCGGTCTCCCCACTTATGTAGACTCTCTTGATCCTCTCCGGTCTCCCCACTTATGTAGACTCTCTTGATCCTAGTCTTCTAGGCTTGGTACCATACCAAAAAAGAATAAATAGTTTGCAGGTCTCAAATCCAGCTCCGGGTTCTTTAAACTGGAATTGGGCTCGAGTATAGGTCCGGGTTTAGATCAAGGTACACTATGGGCCTGACCATTTCCATCCATTTCCATCCCTGGTCCCATTTAATTAGTACTGGCTCATTATTTTTCACCACTATCAACTAGGCCTTCTTATTTATTTATTTTTGGTAGGAAATTGTCATCAAGGCCTTGTTCTCTCTGGTAACTGCCAGCTAAATGCTAGAAGTAAGGGCAATCATAGGCCTAGGCTAACTCAAGTAAAACCCATTCATATTCAGGATCTAATCTTATACTCAGCCCTGGTCCTTTTTCGGGTCCAAAGATTCTAGTCATGATTTATTAGTTTCTTCTACAGTTTTAGTCTATTATATTGACACAGAAATGACCCAATCATTGAAACAACAAAAGTCAGCCCAATGACCAAGAATGCAAGCACAATCTTCAATTGGGCCCATAAAAGGGTGCATCATGCATGCCCACATTTTTGGGTTGGATTCTTTGACTAACCTGGGAATCAGAGTCCACCGATTCCCTTCGAAGGCAGCAGTACTGCTTTGGTACTTGAAATCAGAATATGGTATTGACTGGTGTAAAAACTTTTATGAGTGAGAGAGCTGTGAGACCCACATGTGATCACATTTCTGTCCTGGATAGCAATCAAGCCAATAAGGACTCAGTACTGTTGGGTCAGGACCCAATTATTTTTCTGGCATTGGTTTACCTTGGTGGCCTATAAAAAGATGCACGCCCAGATTTTCGAGTTGGGTCCTTTGACTAACCTGGTAATCAGAGGCTATCTAGGTGAGAGAGTTGTGGGACCCACCTATGATAACATGTTTGTCCTTGATTGAAACCAAACCAAGAAGGACTCATTCTATTGGGACAGGAGCCATTTAAGTTTTAGGCACACCGTTGTACCCCATGGAAGCTCAGAAGATCTTGGTTTATGGATAGGAGCTAAGGTTACATTTGGAAATCAAGGCCCCTTTGGTAACTTGACTAGTAAAGTCAAGTAAAGTTAAATCATCATAAACATCACATCAAAAGCACTTTTTCTCAAAACTCCCTCCAACTTTTCCAACAAAAAGTCAAAAAATAACCACATTTATTAACTAAAAGACAAAAAAACTCTATTTCCCATACCAAAAATCAACAATATTCCATCCCAAACAACTAAAAACAAAATACCATCATAACCCATTATATATTTTATTCATACTTTTCATTTCACTTCACTCCACTTGACTTTAATAGTAAAATGCCAAACGGTTAGGGAAAAGATTTTCAGTTTTCCTAAAGTTATGAAAAATTCATGTTTGGCAATTGTAAATTCCTGATGATTTGGACGAATGGAGATGTTCATTTGTTAAGAACATCCCCCCCCCCTAAAAAAAAAAAAAAAAAAAGAAGAAGAAGATTTGGAAATCCTCACTTATATGGATTTGCACACGGAAGCCCATTTTTATTAACTATATGCATCGATGCAAACGAATATCAAGTGAGGTGCTATATAAATCCTTAGTGAGAAATTCTTGTTCCAGTGGTAGTGAAGAATCATTTGATCTATGGATTTCTCGCCTTATTCAGCCCTAATTGAGTAAACATGCCAAATAGTATGGAAGTTTCACTCCATTTGTGGCTCCTTTTATGACTTAGAAATTTACTATCACTCTAGATCTTCGTCAATTCTTGCTTTAGCTCCTAGTCAAATTTCATTTCAATTGGAGATATGTCCACGGTTTGATTGGATCCGAACCATGTCATGAAAATATTCAAAACGCATGTATTAATAAATCCGATGATAAATATAACCCCATTTTAAGTAAAACTTGTCTTAGAGGTAAAACCAGTTGGGGTAGTAATTTTTGAGCAATTAATATTTCAAAAGAGAGCCTCATTGCTGGACTTTTAATACTAGGCCCTCTTACCTGATGATGACTGGGATTGGATTTAATGTAGACCCTTAGGTGTGTGTTTGTATGATGAAAGGAATCCGGGTAGAGAAGATAGTTATTTTGATTTTCCACTTAACCCCTCTTTCAATCATTTGGTGTGATACCTTCTTTAGGTGTGTGTTTGTATGATAAAAGGAATCCGGGTAGAGAAGATAGTTATTTTGATTTTCCACTTAACCCCTCTTTCAATCATTTGGTGTGACACCTTCTCCGGGAGAAAAGCAAAAGATGAACTAATTTTCCTCGATGGAAAGGATCTTAATTTTCTATGTGAGGGATAGGAACATGGAATTTCTCTCCGGTGGAAATGGAAATACGCGAAGAGTGTAATCTTCTAGTTGCGCAAATGCACCCTTAGATGATCAGGAATCCTTGAACAATGTTAAAAGCTTGGGAATATTCTAAAAAAAAAAAAGCTTGGGAATAAACACTTATAACTCCAAAGGTTAGGTTGGGGCAAGGTTAATGTTATAGATTAGGGTGGCATTTTCATAAGCAACCAACCTGACCACACCCAACCTAAGTAATGGCACTTACGTGCCAATCCAACTCTAATCATACATGTTAATTAGGTGTTCAGTTTGAGATAAGTATTAAGGACTAATGAAAATTAATGTTTAATTGGGTCCAAAAAGAGATATTAATTTAAAAGCCTATATAAATCAAATAAAAACATGAAAAACTTAAATTAGATCCTGGCAAAGGCCGCACAAACGCAAAACTTAGATTAGATCTTGGCAGGAGCCGCGCGAACGCAGGCCCCCTCTATCACAAATTATGACATCCACTCTCCCACTTGGGGAGATGGTAAGCCAGTGCTCCTCCTGAGTGCAATGGAGGCCACTGACCTAGGCCATGGGCCTTCTTGATCACCCATAGACCCCGTCCAGGTAAGTATGCTCATATCTCATAGCTCTCCTCATTTTATTCATCTGCCAAAGCCTCTTTATCCCTCTGTAGCCGATGTGGGACTATAAACACCTCATTCAAGACTGCCCTGGAAAGTCTCTTCCCTCCCTTTCTGCATTGAATAAAAGAAAACTATAACATCTTTCACATGTGCCTGGCTTGATCACTGAAACATTAAATTAAATAGTTCTGAATTAGAGATAGATAAGGAGATGAGGAGATTTATTGAGATTGATTGAAAATGATTTAGAAAAATCCTGAAATCGGATGGTGAAGATTTTATGGAAATGTTAGGGAAGATTTCGATTTGGAAAGAGTATTTGTTTTAAAGACCTTTGCAAGATTTGGTGGACTTAAGGAAGATTAGAATGGTTGTTAAGGTTCAATGGTTTTATCTGAAGTTATAAAGCACCTAGTCCTTTCTCACGATCAACCAATCTCAAGTGGGCCTACAAATAGAGAAGAATTAAATCTTGAAAACCTTCTCATATGATAATGATAGTTTATTTTTTTTTCACGTTTCTCGTGATTTAGAAAACCGTATATATAACCCCAATGGTAACTCAGTTGACCTAGGACCACGGTTTGCACTCGGAGGTTGTATGTTCGAAGCCGCACTACTACACTGGAGTTACAGGGGAGTTTACTCGGCTTCCCTCTGGGCGCGAAGGGATTAGTCTAACCCAAAAGGCTGGAACCCAGTGATAGCAAAAAAAAAAAAAAAAAAAAAAAAAAAAAAAAAACAAGAAGAAGAAAATTGTATATATTATTTAAAGAGAGATACTTAGCAAGGAAGGAAGATAAATTATAGGAGAAATTAATGACATCATGCTAGGAAGTGCCACGTGGCACCACGAGTGCGTGTAATTATCTCATGAATTAATATGGGATGAGTGTTAATAGAATCGAATCCATGATAGGATTTGATAAGAATTAACCTATTCTTCCCACTTTGTGGACTTCCTCACCCCAGTCTCCTAGTCTCGGGTACAAATCTAGATCCGGGCTCTTGTCTTTTGTTAGATCCAAGTCTTTAAACTAGAATTGGGTTCGAGTATAGGTCCGGTTCCTAGGGCACAGATCAAGGTACACTATGGGCCTGACCATTTCCATTCCTGTTCCCATTTAATTAGTCCTGGCTCATTATTTTTCACCACTGTCAACTAGCCCTTCTTATTTACTTATTTTTTTACTTTTGGTTGGAAATTGTCATCAAGGCTTTGTTCTCTCTAGTAACTGCTGCTGAATGCTAGAAGTAAGAGCAATGACAGGCCCAGGCCAACTCAAGTCCTGCCCATTCATATTCAGGATCGAATTTTGATACTCTACCTGGTCCTTTTTTCAGCCCATGGCCAGGCCCAAAGATTCTAGTCACGATTTATTAGCTTCTTCTACAGTTTTAGTCTATTACATGTATGTCCTTGATTGAAACCAAACCAAGGACTCATACTATTGGGTCAGGACCCATTTATTTTTTAGGCACGCTGTTGAATCCCATGCAAGCACAGACGATCTAGGTTCATCATGGATAGGAGCTATAAGTTTTTATGAATTCCCCTTGTTATTTCTATTTTTTTTATGACAAGGAATCAGCCGACCCCCCTTGCGATTGATCGTTGGTACAACCCTGGATACACAACACCAACCACTAACGCTGTGCATCAGATAAGGCCCCAAATAGTTTGAAGTCAGAACCTCGAACTCATTATTGGACTTTCCAACCACGCGAACAATTTAAGTGTGGGTAACAATTTAAGTGGGGGTACAATTTAATTTTTTGAAATCATTCAGCCCTAACTGAGTAAACATGACAAATAGTGTGGAAATTTCACTCTATTTGGGGCTCCTTTTCTAACTTTAAATTTTACTTTCATCATCGTCGGTTCTTGCTTTAGCTCTTAGTCAAGTTTCATTTCAGTTGAAGATATGTCCACTTTCTGATTGGATCCTAACCATGTCATGAAAATATTCAAAATGCATGTATTAGACAAGATAAATCTGATGATAAATATAACCTCATTTCAAGTAAAACTTGTCTTAGAGGTAAAACAAGTTGGGGTAGTAGTTTTTGAGCAATTAAGATTTTAGAAGAGCCTCGTTGATGGGCTTTTAATACTAAGCCCTCTTACTTGATGATGACTGGGATTGGATTTAATGTATCCTTGAACCACGCCCTTAATGGGCCGGGCCGGGCCTGGCTTGGGCTGTCCAATCCCGTCCTGAATAATGGGCGGGTCTACACTCTACCGGGGGTTATCCAATCCAGATCCTAAATTGAACGGGCCTATGTCAAATCCCGTCCCGTGCAGGCTCGGGTCGAGGCAGGGCCAGGCCAAGGCTTAACACGATCTTGAATATAAGCTAAATAAGTTTATTCAACTTTATTCTCCACAATTCTTATTAGTGAAATGGGTGAATTGTCTTGGTTCTTTAAAAAAGGGGCCACAATTCTCCCCTTGAATCATTAATCCACCCCAAAAGCAACCAAAACAAACAAGCGAAAATGAAAGAACAACAAAGTCTTGATAATCTTGAATGAAAGGCTCAATACTTCGGCCCTTCCGGGCCTTAAAGGTTTTGAATCTTTTGATGACTTATAAGGCATCCATGAAGAGAGCAATTTTGGATTCTCCCTTACTCTTAGCCGCATTTAGTGCAAAGAGAACTGCCCTCACTACAACCTTTTTGGGTGAAACAGCTCTGGCCCCTTTAGATGCCTTTCACCAAAAAAAGGAACAATTACTAAAAATCGCAAAATCTAAAATAGATTATATCCATTAGATACGGAAAAAAGCCACATTTGAAAATATAAGAAAATCCCTTGTTTCTCTATTTGAGATCAAACCCCAAACTCTTGGGATAGGTAGTACGGCGGGGCATAGGGGACAAATAATTGGGACCCAGCTCCATTTTATTTGTAATTAAGAACACAATTCTAGGGTTCATCCTTTTACCCTTGAACAAAAATCCATTCCTTGTCGGCCAAATGGCCACCAAATGGAAAGGATTTGAGTTTGAACAATGGGATAGGAAAAGTTAGGATGAGATGGTTGATCAAGATCTATCCAATTACATTTGTGATGAAGTATTAGGAGAATTCATAATTGTTGCATATAAAAACTCTCATAATTCCTATAATCAAATAGAAAAAAGAGTCGGCACTTTCCAAATTATAAACTATATTATATATTACCTATATGCTTTGTCTCTATGATGGGACCCACAAATTTGCTTTTTTTTGTTTGGTAAGTTAGAGTATTTTTTAACATCCTTTACGGCTTAAGTTTTGCATGAGTTTCCTTTGATTGAAAAGTTAGTAGAAATGATATAGCATTAAACTATCTTACATGAACAACAAAAACTTAAAATTAATAATAGAATTACCCTGTCAGAAAATTATATCATCACCTGATTTTCTCTTAGAAGAGGTAAAATATCAGCCAAAATGATATTTCATAAAATCTAAAAAGATTACGAGAATGACACTTGGTCAAAACAAATATGAATCATGACTCATGAGGCAAAAGACTTCACCTCAATATGTAGATTACTTCAATTTATCCTTCACCACAATTCTCCTAACCTACAAGTACATTAAAAATGAGTGAAATGTCCATGCGGGCGGGCCAAGCGGAGCCTGTTCTGCCCATTGTCGGTCCTATTTTGGCCAAGCTTTAAAATCATTGTCCAAGCTCAGCTTGCCAAGCTCAACTTTTTTTTAAAAGACCTATATTTTCGGGCTTGGAACGGGCTGGGTTGGGCTGGGTACCCATTTCAACGGACTCAATTGACAGGCCTACCTAGGGGTGTGTTGTATGATGAAAGGAATCCGTAGTAAAGAAAAGAATTATTTTGATTTCCCACTCAATCTCTCTTTCAATCATTTGGTGTCAATCATTAGGTGTCATACATTTTCCTGTGGAAAAGAGAAGGATAAACTAATCTTCCTCAATGAATAGGATCTTAATTTTCTATATGAGGTGTGGAAATGTCGAATTTCTATCTCATGGAAATGGAAATGCGCAAAGTAGAAGATCAGGAATTCCGAGACGATCTTGAATTCTCAAAAAAATGTTAAAAGCTTGGGAATAGACACCGATTAACTCCACAGTCTAGGTTGGGCCCATTGAGGCAAGGTTAATGGTTTAAAAGTTTGGGAATGCACACGGATGACTCCAAAGGCTAGGTTG
Source organism: Litsea cubeba (assembly GCA_012931725.1). Lineage (NCBI taxonomy): Eukaryota > Viridiplantae > Streptophyta > Magnoliopsida > Laurales > Lauraceae > Litsea > Litsea cubeba. The sequence continues at coordinate 26,263,410 of CM022948.1, read as the reverse complement.
GGGCAAGGTTAATGGTTTAAAAGTTTGGGAATACACACGGATGACTCCAAAGGCTAGGTTAGGGCAAGGTTAATGGTTAGCAGGTTATAGATTAGGGTGGCAGTTCCATACTCAACCAACCAACCTTCCATACTCAACCAACCTTCCTGACCAAACCCAACTTGATCACATTCTTCCTATTTGAACCACCCAACTCAGGTAATGGCACCCAACTTGATCACATTCTTCCTATTTGAACCACCCAACTCAGGTAATGGCACTTACCTGCAAATGCAACTCTAATCCTAACTATTATTTTTAATTTAAAGACTCGTGAAAATCAATGGTCAAATTAGCTCCAATAAAAGAATATTAATTTAGAAGTTCATATAAATCAGAGAAAAATATAAACAATTTATATCAAATCTTGGCAGGGGCCGCGCGAACGCAGGCCCCCTCTATCACAAATTATGACGTCCACTCTCCCACTTGGGGAGATGGTAAGCCAGTGCTCCTCCTGAGTGCAATGGAGGCCACTGACCTAGGCCATGGGCCTTCTTGATCACCCATAGACCCCGTCCAGGTAAGTATGCTCACAATGCTAAGCTCTCCGCTCTTTATTCAGCTGTCAAAGCCTCTTTATCCCTTTGTAGTCGATGTGGGACTATAAACACCTCATTCAAGACGGCCCTAAAGAGTCTCTTACCTCCCTTTCAGCATTAGAAAAACAAAACTATAACACGTTTCACATGTGCCTGGCTTGATCACAATCATCCATCTACAGAACCAGCTACCGTAACTGTAACCATCAACATGAATGATCATATTCATGGGATCATCCAATGGTCACACCTCCTAGCACTTTGACCAAATTTATGTCACACTTGCACAACTTACTAACTCTGGGCCGCCCCAAATTGAACCCAAAGGTTTGTGTTCCCGCCACCCATTTGCTAAACAACTAGGATGACCTGCTAACCTGGGCCAACCCAAAATACAGTAGCAAGCACCCATTAAAACCCATCCTTTTGACTCCTAATTGAACCCAGTTTATTTGACCCAATTAACTATAGTTTCCAGGATTTGGGCATATCTAAATTCCATTTAATCTTTTAGCAGGTTCGACCCATATCATACCACTTGAACCCATTTGTTTAGCTCGACCCATGGGCTGAGAATCCACTTCAGAAATCGGGCCTTCGCTCTCTTAATCTAAACCATCATGTACACATGAATCCACCTACCTAATTCAAGTTTCGCTTGCATCTCACGCTCACCTATAAAAAATCAACTCAGTTATCACAGTGGGCCCACGCCATTTTTGTTTTTCCGAAGCAGGTGACAAATGCAGTAATACCCAACTGGCCGGCTCAGAACCCATCCATTGGCCCATTACTATTCGGACCCTCGTTCCTTAAAGCCAATTAATCAGATCCGTCGGTATCTCTTATCAAGTTGATCACTTTCATCATCCACCGTTGGTCTAAGGATTGGGGGGCCAAAAGAGGCAAGTAACATTACTATGATCCCTTAGTACTTAAGAGAGTTTTCAATTCCTTGCCTCAAACATGATAGATTTAGAATTTTGATATGTTTTCCATTGTGATCCATGCTTGGATGCGCGATGACAGGGTCCGATCCTAGCATCATAGAACATATACTGTATATAGGAAATTGTTTATCTTTAATTTGATTAGATAGTGAAAATTGTTAGAGTCAACTCCGGTCAATGATCTTTACCTAAAATTAGGCTTGTTAGACTCGGTGTCTTCCCATTAATATCATAAATTTGTGAAATGAACCATTGTTGAGAAATATGTTTTGCAAGCTGTCTAAAATCAGATTAAAAAGGTTGGAATTTTGGAAATTTGATGAAAAACATAAATTTTGATTCGTATTTCCAACAGTCCCCTATTTGTAAATCAAAATTGAGTATTATTGAACTTCGGAAAATGTACACCTTTGACATGTAAGGCATCCTCTAAAGTATTGGTGATGCACCATGGAGACGCTCACACGCGGACTCAGCCCCCTTTGGGTATGACACTGGTTAACTGGAAACCCCTTTGTGCGAAAATTACTAGACTGCAGCTAGCTCCCTTTAGTTTTGATTTGAGTTACTGGTGGTGATGGCCTCGCGCCATTTATTTATGGATATAAAAAGTTTGTACTTGGCGGGTACTTTGTGCTTGGTCAAGGCATAATTATGGCAAGCACACTTTATTAACCTAGTTTACTGAAGAGATGCCTTATCTTAGTTTTCATTCATGATGATTTCTCCACAAACTTTGCCTCATTTTAACTAAATTGTTATTTTTTATTCGAATTACTTTGATTATTGTCTCAGTTTCGCATAACCTTGTAATTTTGCTAAAGTTCGAACTTTGTCATATCTTAGTTAATTTGTTCATGTTATTCGGATTTATTTCTATCATTGCCTCAGTCTCGTATGAACCTGTAATTTTATTGACATATCCGTACTCCTAAACCGTGGCCTAAAATTTGATATCAATTGACTGTTAACCGTTTGCTACGGTCTCATACTTTGTTTACTTGTGGAGTTTTACTCATGTCGTTGTTTTGTCATTGTTGTTCTAGCTTTTGAGGTTGATCTGGAACCTTAGGAACCATAGTTTTCTTGCGAGGATGGCTATGACCATGAGCAGTGCTTCACATCTTAGTTTTTAGTAGTAATTAATTTAGTTGAGTCATTTTCGATTTCACTGGAGAAAATTACCGAGATTGGCCGCGGACGTTTGTTATTCACTTCAGTTAATAATGACTTCTTTGATCTTTCTTATGACATTGTTAAAATATTGAAGTTAATTGACTCTGATTTCCGTACCATAACCAAACCAAGCATTTTCCCACTAGGTGGGGTCGGCTGTATGGATTTGACGATGCCAATCAAATCTGTTTAGGGCCATGTCCTCCGTTAGATCCATGTAGGCAAGGTTATGTTTAATAGTTTCTTTCCAATTTCTCTTGGGTCTCCCTCTCCCTCTCCTACTCCTAGCAATCTCCATGGTTTCATACCTTTTAACAGGTGCCTCCGTTGGACGCCTTCTAACATGGCCGAACCATCTCAGTCGGTTTTCTCTCATTTTATCTCCAGTCGGTGCTATTCCTACTTTGCCCCTAATCTCCTCATTCCTAATCCTATCTCTCCTTGTGATCCTGCACATCCATCTTAGCATTCTCATCTCTGCAACTTCCATCTTCTTAACATGATTATGCTTTACTGCCCAACACTCTAATCCATATAACAACGCTGGTCGTACCTCCACCTTATAATACTTTCCTTTAACCTTGAGGGGGACTTTCCGATCACACAAGACCCCCGAAACACTCCTCCATTTGGTCCACCCGGCCTAAATCCTGTGACTTACATCCGTATCAATCCCTCCATCTTGTTGCACCATAGATCCAAGGTACCTAAAGTTTTCTTTCTCTACAATCTTTTGTGTGCCCAAACTTACTTCTATGCTACCAAGTGTCATACTTTGACTAAACTTGCATTCCATATATTTCGTTTTGCATCAACTTAGCCTAAACCCTTTTGTCTCTAATGTTTTCCGCCACAATTCTAGTTTAGCATTCACTCCTCTCGTCTCATCCACTAAAACAATGTTATCTGCAAATAGCGTACACCACGGCACCTCATTCTGGATATGTCCTGTAATCTAATCCATAACTAGGGTAAACAAGTACGGGCTTAATGCTGAGCCTTGGTGTAGACCAATCGTGATAGGAAATCCCTTAGTTTCGCCGCCAGTCGTCCTTATAGATGTCACGACTCTATCATACATATCCTTTAGCGCCTCAATATATGCGACGCATACTCTTTTCTTTTCCAGAACTCTCCAAAGAATCTCCCTAGGAACCCGGTCATAGGCCTTCTCCAAGTCAATGAACACCATATGTAAATCTCTTTGACATTCTCTATACTTTTCCATTAACCTCCTCAGGAGTAAGATAGTCTCCATGGTTGATCTCCCAGGCATGAAACCAAATTGATTCTCTGAAATGTTTGTTGTTCTTCTTAGTCTTCTCTCAATAACTCTCTCCCATAATTTCATCGTATGGCTCATCAATTTAATCCCGCGGTAGTTCGCACAGTTCTGAATATCTCCTTTGTTCTTGTATATGGGTATAAGAATACTTTTCCTCCATGCATTAGGCATCTTCTTGCTCTTTAGCACTACATTAAAAAGCTTTGTCAACCAACTAATGCCATCCTCCCCCAAGCACCTCCAGACCTCAATAGGGATACCATATGGCCCAACCGCTTTCCCATTCTTCATTCTTTTCAATACTTCTTTAACTTCTTCCTTACTGATTCTCCTATAGTACATATGATTCGCTTCTTCTTTAGAAATGGTAAGCTGCGCCAATTGTGTGTCACTACTACTGCTTTCGTTAAATAACTTGTAGAAGTAGCTCTTCCAACGCTCCTTTATCTCCTCTTCCTTTACTAATACCTTTTCATCCTCATCCTTAATGCATTTAACTTGGTTTAAGTCCTTGGTCCGCCTATCTCTGGTTTTAGCAAGCTTGAATATCTTTCTTTCGCCTTCCTTAGTGTCAAGTCGCCTATATAGCTCCTCAAATGCCTTTGCCTTGGCCTCACTAACTGCCTTTTTGGTTTCTCCTTTTGCTTCTTTATACCTCTCTAAGTTTGCTTCATTTCGATCCTTTTGCCAAGTTTTAAAGCACTCTCTTTTAACTCTTATATTGTCTTGGATGGCTTCGCTCCACCACCATGCCTCTTTCTGTACCGGAGTAACCCCTTTGGATTCTCCTAAGACTTCTTTCCCTACCCTCCTTATACACTCTGCTACATTATCCCACATATTATTTGCACTCTCATCTATCGCTCAAACGTCTTCCTCTAGTACTCTTTCCCTTAAAGCTAGTTGCTTATCACCTTTTAGGTTCCACCATTTAGTCCTTGAGCATCTATACAACTTCTTTTTTCTAATCCACTTTTGTAGCTGCACATCTATGATCAACAACCTATGTTGGGAAGTCAAGCTCTCCCCCGGTATAACCTTGCAATATTTACAAGCTAAACGGTCTCTTTTCCTAGTTAAGAAGAAGTCAATTTGTGTCCTCGATGAGCCACTCTTATAAGTCACCAAATGCTCCTCTCTCTTCTTAAAAAAGGTGTTAGTTACCATGAGATCATAAGCCACTGAAAACTCCAAGATATCCTTCCCTTCTTCATTTCTATTACCGTACCCATGTCCCCCGTGTACTCCTATGTATCCATCTACGTCGCGTCCTACATGACCGTTCAAATCTCCTCCTATGAAGACCATCTCTCCTTGGGGTATCTCTAGTAGCACTCCTTCTAAGTCTTCCCAAAACTTCTCCTTATCTCCATCTCCTAAGCCCACCTGGGGGGCATAAGCACTAATTACATTCACTATCTCTTCTCCTAACACTAACTTAATTGCAATAATCCTATCTCCATAGCGCTTTACATTAACTACATCTTCCTTTAAGTCCTTGTTTACCACTATGCCGACCCCATTCCTTAATCTATTAAGTCCTGTATACCATAACTTATACCCAGTCCTCTCAATCTCTTTAGCTTTGTGTCCCACCCATCTTGTCTCTTGCAAGCAAGCAATTGCGATTCGTCTCCTTTCTATTATATCCACCACTTCCATAAGTTTTCCAGTTAGGCTCCCAATGTTCCAAGTACCCAATCTCAGCCTTCTATTTTGGATTAGTTTCCTTACCCCCCACACTCGTCCAACAAAGTGTGAGGACCCTTGATTGATTTCCATACCATATTTGTGGAAAAAAAATATTACATGATTTGACTCCACATGTCTTATAGTGGGGCCGTTGCACCACGAAATTTGAGGGTCCTAAGGGCCTTCGATCTCGGGGCGTGCATAATGGTATTAGAGCAAAAATGCAATCAGAGGATCGCTCTAGCTACCATCAGGGGATCACTCTAGCTACTACTCTGGAAATGTCCACCTAAAAAAACCTCCAAAAAGAGCAAAAATGCCAAGACATTTTCCTCAGTTGGCCCCATCACAAGAAGATCCCCCCACCCTGCCTCTAATGTTAAAACTACTATACTAGAACTGTAACGGACTGGCAAACCCCCTACAATCAGAGCTTTTGATCATCTTGTTTCCTTCTATTCCCCTGACCCGGCCTTCATTTAAGAGCCAATGTACTTCCTTCTCCTTCAATTCTCTCTTCTTAAGCAGTTTTGGTTTTGACACTTTTCATTCTAACTTTTCCCAACTGACAACAGCAACCTATGGTGCTTCTCCAAATCCTCTCTCCACTTCACAGTCTCACTCTCAAACTTCTCCCAACACTTATCCATGCTCCTACTAAGCTCTACAATTGGCCACCCTACCCTCATTATTGGAATTTATGGGTCCACCAACCATTTCTAAAGGAAAGCTTTGTAGAAAATGATGAGTGTTAAATATTACTTATTTTACCCCTCATTAGTCCAAGTTTTATCAGCATTTCATGTGCATATCATTTATTTTACACAGAGATTTTATCATTCTATCAAATTATCGGATTATCATCCCTTATAACTTCTTTTTGACTCGTAAAATGGCGTCATTTCTTTGAATCATTGCATCGGATGCGGAATTCTAAGCAAAATCGACTACTCATTTGCATTCATACGAGTTCGGCCGAGGGAGATACGAAGCGGAAAAATTTTCATGCATAAATCCGATAATTTTTTATAGCGCATTTTTATGTAATTTCTCTTCTATAGGTGGACCCCGCGTACCTCAACCCTCCGACTAGCGTCGCAAGACATCAAGAAGAGATTGCAATAAAAGAAGTTCCATGAAGAAATTTTGGAGAAGAAATCCTTGAAAAAGTTGAAGAATTTCAAAATAAGAGGAGAAGACTTTAAGAATAAAAGAAGCCATTCTTTATCACAAAGAAGTGGTTGGTATATTGGTTAGAGCCTGGGTTGGTCTGCATATTTTTTTTACATCACACTTCATGACCAAATTGCCGACCAAATTGCAACCCCGCCTTGACCTGAATCCATTTCTGACCCGAGCCCAAGCCTAACCTGACAAAACCAACCCCAACTCTCCTCCAAATTATCATTAAACCAAATAAATCATCCTAACCAACAAGCGTACCATTGTAATTAGGAGTTTAATTGTAACTACTTTAGAGAGAGATTGTGTAATTGAAGATCCTTAATGAAGAATTGGATCTCTTTCTTGATTTTTAGTGGCTAAAGTTTTTGGATTAGGCTTTCCTTTTGAAGCTAAATAATATAATTAGTTCAACTCCATGCATGTATAGTTTAAACTCCCTAATTATGCCTTGATCAATTAGTACATTTTAGATCTAATTGTGCTAATCTCTCTCATTTCTCATGCTCTATCTCTGCACTTGATGCTTGGATAATAATCTCAATTGGTGATTTGTAGTTTGATTAAGTTCTCTCACATAGCATGCTCTAGAGCCCTTATATTGATCTTTTGTGTCTTGATTATGATGGATTGTCAGGGTGGCAAAATGATAATCTAGGATCTTGGCTTTTGATTTTCTTTACTTTGGTCTTCATTGTTATATCATCCAATCCAATTAGGCAAGAGATTGCTAATTGAATTGTAGATTTGGGAGTTAAATTAGAACATTGATTGGATTAATTACATACTTAGTGGATCTCGGATTGCCTAATCTCTTCTTTTAATTATTGTTAATTTGAATCCTTGTTTGATCTGTCATTTTCACTTTTAGGTTGTTAGATCTACATTTCACGTCACTTGTTTTAAAATCCTACACATTTCACAGTACATCTTCATCTTTAATCTTCCATTTATACCACCATTCATCCACTAATTTAGTGTAGTTTGTTATATTAGCTTAGATCTTATTAATTATATATTTTATATTGCTAATTAGAGTAGTTTAGTTTCTATTTTAGTTTTATTTTAAATTTCATCTAGTTTAATTCCATTTTTAACATCATTTCCATGTAGTTTGCACACTAATTAGCCCACTAGTTTGTTAATCTAGCTTAATCACTTATTAATCCTAGCTGTTAGCACTTTAATCACCATCATTAGCTTACTGTTTTTGTCTTAATTTCATATCAATTTAGTTCCATTTGCCTTTACATGTCATTTAGTTCACATTTACATACCTATATTTAGTCTAACTTAGTTAATCTTGTTAATTGTTCTTTAATCCTTGTTTAGGCTAGTTAATTACAATTGTTAATCAATGTTTTTTAGCTTATTTTAATTTAATGTAGTTTCTGGAAAATATCTTAGTATATTTTACTTAGTTCCTTTCTTTCATTTATTTCATAGTTTACACATAGTTTAGCCTAATTAGTTAACTAGTTTGCTTAAGTTGTTTAATTACTTCCTTAATCATTATTTTAGCTGATTAACCCTACCTTGTAATTGTTGTTTTTAGGTTGTTTTTAATCTAATTAGTCTCTGAAAAATTTCTCCATACTTTTACTTAGTCATTTTATCACATTTCTTGCATACTTTACATATAGTTTGATCTAGTTAGTTAACTAGTGTACGTAGTTAATTGTCTTTATCAATTACTTGTTTAAATCTTGATTAGAATAGTATAATTGAATAACTAACTTGCTATTTTGTTTACTTGACTTCTTAGACAGCTTAGATTAGTTTGATCCAATTAATTCCTGCATCTTTTAGTTTCAATTAGTTGTTTACATTGCATAGTTTAGTAGTTTTAATTGTTCACTTCAATTGTCTATATTAGTTATATCTTAATTCAATTCTATTTTAATTGGATTCATCGCTTGTTCCATCATCTCTCCATGTGTTCAATAATTCAGACTCTTTAGTCCTTTACTACTTGACGACACTGTAGTCTTGCGGTTAAGTGTTACATATCTTAGTGTCGATCAAAAATAATTGATTAACTTCTCCTCCATAAATTTCCCATAGTGTGTGTTCATAGACTTCAATGCCATTTTGTCCCATGATGAGAAGCTAACCCGGCGGCCAACCACTCCATCATCGCTAAGGGACTTCCACTTAACAGTCATGACTGCCATACTCTTTTGACCTCCATTTGACAGGTAACAAATACACTCGGTCAAATAATCGCCAAGATCAATCTTATGTAGTGGTTAGACTTGATCGAGCGCTTTTAAATTCCCACTAGCTTTCCTCTTTCAATGATCCATGTCTCCATCGACTAGCCAGATTTTCTTCTAACCATACCCCCATCCTTTTAACCCGTGCCAATCCAACTCCTAGCCCAAAAGTCCCTTTCAGATTTGAACATATGTGGCTTCAAAACCCGTCTTTCTTTGAAGTGGTGCAATCTAGTTGGGTTGAAGAAATTCATGGCAACGCTCAGTTTGTTCTCGCCCAAAAGTTGAAGAACGTGAAACCTGCCCTTAAAACCTAGAACAGGACTACTTTTGTCACATCTTCAAGAGTTTCTTCTCAGCTGAATACAGAATTTTGCAGAGCTAGCAGTCCTTTGACTCCAATCCAATAGATTTTTTGGGTGATCAGTTTCTCTTGGCAATGACCCATCTCCATGAAGCTCTCAAAGCTCAAGAAACTCATCGGAAACAGAAACCAAGGGTAAGTTGGTTAAGGGAAGGACACCTAAACACAAGTTTTTTCATCTCTCAGCAAAAACCAGAAGTGCTTTCAAGCAAATCAATCACATCAGCAAAAATCAGGCGCGTGCGGTCCAATACTTCTCAAACCTTCTTCAACCTAACCAAGGTCGTGTTCAAACCTCCATATTTCAGATTGACAATCCCAAGATCCCTGACTCCCAAAATCAGTCTCCTGTAACCACCCGTTCTGAATCTAAGGTTAAACAATGAGTGTTCTCCCTCACGAAAAATAGCTCTCCAGGTCCTGACGGTTTCATTGGAGCTTTCTTCACTTCTACTTTGGACATCATAGGTAAAACTATTACAAATGCCACACAACATTTCTTCAACTCCAAAAAGCTATACAAGGCCTCAAATGTTTATTTCATAGCTCTCATACCGAAACAAAAATCCCATTCCTCCTTTGCTGAGTTTAGACCCATCGGTCTTCTGAACTTTTCTTATAAGATCATTTCCAAGATCCTTGCCACTAGACTATCACAAGCAGCTTTCCTCAAAGGCAGACCAAGTCACCACCATGCGACCTTAGCCCATGAACTCTTTCAAAAGTTGAATTCAGAAACTAAAAGAGGATCCTTTTGTTTGAAATTGGACATTACAAAATATTTTGACAAGCCGAATTGGTCTTTCCTCTTCAAAGCTCTCTCTTTCTCTAATTTTTTCAATTGATTGGATTACTCTCATCAAACGGTGTGCCTGCACCCCAAATGGATTGGTGCTTGTCAACCGAATTCCTCATGGTTTCTTTAACTCCCACTGCGGGCTGAGACACGGATACCCACTATCGCCCTATCTCTTCATTATTACAAAAGAGACCCTTAGCATTCACATCCAACAATTGCAACTCCAAGGCTCCATCCATCCAGTTTCTAAGCTCCCTTCTACCCTATGTCATCTGTTATACGCAGATAACATCCTCCTTTTTGTTAAAAATTCCTACTCTTATCTTTAATTCTTTCAAGATCTCCTCTCATCCATCAATCCTCAACCGGTCAAATGTTCATCCTCCAAAAGAGTCAACTCATTTTTGGGAGAAGTGGCCACAGAATAAAGAGGAAAGTCTCTTACATTCTTGGAATTGAAGAATCCACGAAACAACTTAGGTACCTAGGCATTCCATTGCTTTTTGGAGCCCCAAAAAGGCAACACTTTCATCCTCTTCTTTTTTCAATCACCTCCAAGCTTACTGCCTAAAGAGCTAGGACTTTATCTTTTGCTAGCTGCCACGATCAAGCATGTGCTCTTAAGTGTTCAGTGTTCCACTTCATTTTTCTTTGGTCCTCCCTATGCCAATGTCAACTTGAAATGAAATTGAACGCCTCATGAGATCCTTTCTCTAGTCATACAGTTTAGCCCACAAGCAGCTTCACTATGTCAACTGCAATATAATTTGTTTCCCAAAAGTAGAAGGAGGTATTGGCATCAGGAAGGTCTCAGAGACAAATGATGCATGCATGATTAAGGTAGGCTGGCAATCAGCTTCAGCGAACTCCTTATGGGCTCGATGACTCAAGTATTACTACTTCAAGAACAACTTCATATGGAACTTGACAAATCCATTGAATGGCTCTTACATTTGGCAGAAAATAAGGCGTCTTTCCTACTTGATCCAATTGGGCAAGGAAATGGGAAATTGGCAATGGCAAGGGATCAATCTATGGCATGATCATTGGGGTTGGTGGGAAGACAGGTCAATTTCAGCTAGATTTCCTTTATACCACTTCCCAACAAATTAGAGGCTCTCTACAATCCTCCATGATGTTAGCTAGTCCATCCCCTATCATCGCCCTTCTGAAATCAAAGAGATTCTTCTACAAGCTTCATTGCTCCTTTCCGCAAGACCAGGTAGCAACGAAGTGCTATGTTGGAAACACTCTTCAGATGACCAACTCACTCTCAAGGATGCTTGTAATTTCATTAGATCTCGAGAAAATAGCACTTCCCGAGGTCCTCTAATTTGGAACTCAATCTCCATTTCAAGAATTGCGTGTTTTTGTTGGCACTTGATGCACCAGAAAACCCCAAGATGCAACCTCTACTGTCAGGCGAAAGATTCAGTCCCTCGCCACTTCTTCAATTACAGTCTTGTAACGTCTACTTGAAAATGGGTCCTCCAATTGACAAAGTTCTCCCCCCTCCTCTCCACTCTGCTACTAGCCTTTGGAACTCTTTGTCTATTGGCTGTAATGTCACTGTAAGAAGGCACATGGGTGCAGTTTTCATAATATTATGTATACCCTATGGACAGCAATAAATGAAGCAGCATTCAAGGGAGTAAAAGTTTCTTCAAGGCACGTCAGGGATCAGCTACATTATTACCTTCTCCACTCACTAAGTAAAGTGACAAAAAGTTTCCAAAGGAGGTCAGCTATTTTCTCTCCTCCATTTTATGGGTATCAATGATGATACTAACTTAGCATTAACTTTCCTTTTTCTTCTTTAATTTCTCTGCCTTACATGTAATTTGTCCTGTTTCCTTCTTTGGAGGGCTCTTTGAGCTGTTTTTCTCTCGTTTTCTTTTTCAATACAATTACCGTTATAGCAAAAAAAAAAAAAAAAAATTTACTCTGTATATCCACATTGTCTACGACTTGGGGTACCCCAATATGCCACAACTTAAAAATTATGTGGCATCAAGCTCTATCCAAAATGCCTCCCACTTGGGGCGTAGCTGCAACATTGAATTAAATAATCCTTAATTAGAGAAATATTATGAGGGGATTTCTTGGAACTGATTGAAGAATGTAGGTGCAGAAAATAATGACCCACAATAACTGGGGAGCCTTAAAGGTCTTATCCAACGTGGTGATGACTGGGTACCGTCCGAAAGCCTGAAAGAGAAGAACACACGGTCAGAGGACCCTGGCCTGGGCGGCGCAAGGCTCTCCGATGCCAAAGTCAGTGAAGGAACTGGAACAATGGAAGGAGAGGAAAAAAGAGAGGCAGAGTACTACACCAAAAATGGGAAATTGGAACGGATTACCGTTCCTAATCCGTGTGTTCCTAATCCGTTCATTCGTTCCTAAACCGTTCCTAATCCGTTCATCCGTTCCAAAAATAGGAAATTGGAACGGATGAACGGATTAGGAACACACGAATTAGGAACGGTAATCCGTTCCAATTTTCCGTTTTTGGTGTAGTGGCGCTAACAGCTCTGTGGGTTGGATTATGCGTACCTTGCATGTGGTATGAAGCTCTATTTATAAAGGCTTGGGTCGTATCTTTGGAGGATATTTTGGTGTGGATCCCATGATTCGACCGGGAAGTCATGATCAGCCCACAAAGTAATAAATACGGTCCATTCCAGCCCACTTTGCATTTAATGCCAGTCGGATCAGCCCACATCGCATTAAATGCGCGTCTTGTTGGGCCAGATCGTGTTGGGCGCCTTTGACGGTAGGGGTACCATCGGATCCGCCCTCGGGCCTTGCCCTGATGTGGCTTCAGCCGCTGGATGCCGCCCTGTCAGGGATCTGGCGAAGATTGTAAACGGCTGGATGTCGCATCTGTCTTACTAGCTTGCGCCCCTATTCCTCCACGTGCCTGATGACGTGGGGGATGAGGGGTGCAAGTGGAGGCTCTTTCTTGCTTCGGTTTTCGTCCCGGCTCCTTCAGCCGAGGTGGAGCTCTCAGCCGGGATGGCACATGAGGTAGCCGAGCTCGGCGCTAGCAGCCCGGAGCTGCTTGACTTCGGCTAAGGCATCTGTCTCGGTAGCCGGGGTGAGTTTGGTGCCACGTGGATGGCACGTGAGAGTGCTGTTGACCCCACACGGACACTGAGAGGGGGGGGGGTGAATCAGTGTGCCTAAAAATTTTATATGCAAACAATCAACCACACAACCACAACACAGAAGTTTTACGTGGTTCACCCTCAGGCTACATCCACGGTGCACAAAAAGTGCACTTCCACTATTTTAGCAACAACAACTGCTAGGAGCACCAACCCCTTACAACTTTGCCCGCACCAACGGACAAGAGCACCAACCCCTACACTCAAGCACCCACTTGAGTGATTACAAGGATAAACAAATTTATAACACACACAGGTGCCTTACAATAAAATTCCAGCAATACACATAGGTGTCAAGAAAATATCAATCACACAAATAATTTCACCGAGATGAGTTCACTTGCCCTGCAACTCTTATCAACCACAATCACTAATTTCTAGTCACACCCTTTGTCTGCACAATCATAATCTGAGGAAGACTACAAGTAGGAATATAAATCCACATGAAATAGAGGGCAGGATGACCATACCACAGATGAAGAACAAATCATCATGTACTGAAGAACATATTAATCATGACTCTGAGTGAGAGATGGTGATAGGCTCGTACGATCTCAAGAGTGAATCTCAGACTTTGAAACTCTCTTGCTTGCACCGGGACTTTGGGTTTTTCAGCCTTAAGTTTTTTCTCTGCAACTCTCTCCGGAATGGAATCAAGATTACTTCAATTGATGGGATTCTTGTGTTGTAGCATCGATGATGATTTCAAAGAGCTTATTTCAAAGAAGCACACCAAGGGGAAGAAAATTGATCCCAACAAGATGTAGGAATCAATTAAATATTTGAACCTTGACTTGATAGAATGACTTTTGCACAAGATTTTTGCACTCTATGAAGAAAAATGAATAAGCCCCATTTTTCTAATTGAAAATAAGTGCACACTCAACAATTGTAGGCTCTTCCATTAAGACTTTTGCATTATGCAAAAGACTTTTGTTATAATGCAAAAGACTTTTGCATTTGAATGAAGACTTATGCACATGGACTGACCTACCATTTGAATCAGATGAAACTGATGGGCCATCTGCTGATTACATCCCAACACATAATGGGACCCACAACAAGGTACCAAGAAGAAGAATTAATCTCGCAGTGCAGAAAAACTGCAGAATTTGTCTCCACTAGAAAATTCATAACTTCCTCTTCCGAGCTCGAAACGACATGATTCTTGAGCCAAATAAAAGATTTATCAGAGGGCTACAACTTTCATGCTTTGAGATTTAATCCAGATTGAATGGAAGGTAGTGTAAAATCACCTCGAAGCTGACTGGTCTGAGAAAAACAGCAACCTGAGAGAGGCAGAGTTGTCCCACTGTTTGGGCCATAACTTTAAAACCTGAAGTCGGATCGACCTGATTCCAAAACCAGAAATCAAGCCCTCTCACTGATGCACAAAAGTCATGTTGACCACTTTTTAATTCAGGTGCTAGATGTGAAGATATAAGCATAACAATATGCTTAACTGACATGACCTGGACATGCAGTTGCCCAGTTTCACTTTGAATGCTTGCAACCTTCATCATACTGCTTTCCAACACCATGCCAACACCCTAGGATTGACAACAATTACAAACTAAAACAAATGACCAACAATCTCCCCCTTTGGAATTGTTGTCAACACCTGCGGACTTGGAGAAGAAAATAAATTTCATTTGACTCCCCCTGTCACCAAACCTTCTCAGCTCAACTGCAAAACATACATATCTCCCCCTTTGACAACAATAACAAAGGGAGATGTCCAGAAGGGAAAAGTGCTCCAACAATATGCCCGCACTCCCCCTGTCTCCAATTCTCCCTAATGCTTTGGAGAAGAAGTAACCCCCAATTTCATCCGGAGGTATTCAAAGACTTCTTTCGGTAGAGGCTTTGTGAAAATATCCGCAACTTGTTCTGTAGTCGAAACATACTCTAACTTCACCTCTCCATCATTCACCTTGTCCTTCAAGAAGTGGTACCTGATGGCAATATGTTTGGTCCTGCTGTGCTGAACTGGATTCTTTGAGATGCTAATGGCGCTTGTATTATCGCACAAAATAGGAATGGCCTCCACTAACTGAATTCCCAAATCCTTTAGCATCTGTCGCATCCAAAGAAGTTGTGTGCAGCAAGTTGTCGCAGCAATATACTCATCTTCTGCTGTAGACAAGGAAACTGAATCCTGTTTCTTGCTGTGCCAGGCTACCAACTTGTCACCTAAGTAGAATGCACCTCCACTAGTGCTCTTCCTGTCATCTACACATCCTGCCCAATCTGCATCTGAGTAGGCTATTAATGTGAAGTCCTTTCCTCGTGGATACCATAAACCATATTCTGCTGTGCCTTTGATGTACCGGAATATCCTCTTCACTGCTGTCACATGTGTTTCCCTTGGATCTGCCTGAAATCTAGCAACCATACACACAGCTTGTAAAATGTCTGGCCTAGTAGCTGTCAGGTACAATAGACTTCCAATCATGGACCTATACATGGTGTTATCAACAGTCACTGACTCATCATTTTTACTCAACTTGCAGCTCGTTGTCATGGGTGTGCTGACAGGTTTTGAGTCTTCCATGTTAAACTTCTTTAACATCTCCTTGACATACTTTACCTGTGAGATAAACATGCCGTTCTTCATTTGGTTAACCTGGAGGCCAAGAAAGAATGAGAGCTCCCCAATCATGGACATTTCAAACTCAGTCCTCATCTTCTCTGCAAACTCTGTACACAATTCATCTTTGTTGCCCGCGAAGATGATGTCATCCACGTACACTACCACAACTACTTGAGTACCATCTTCTGTCCTCACATATAGGTTGCTGTCTACAACACCCTTTTTGTACCCAAGTTGCTGTAGGTAGGCATCCAGCCGAGAGTACCATGCCCTTGGTGCTTGTTTTAGGCCATAGAGAGCCTTTTTCAGTTTACATACCATATTTGAGTCGTCTCCCAACTGAAATCCATCCGGTTGCTCTATATATACTTCTTCTTCCAGGTTGCCATTCAGAAAAGCAGACTTGACATCCATTTGGTAGACTTTGAAGCTCTTATATACTGCCAAAGCTAGAAACATACGAATAGCCTCAAGCCGAGCCACAGGTGCAAAGGTTTCTTCAAAATCTATCCCTTCAACTTGTGCATAGCCTTTACAAACAAGTCTAGCTTTGTTCCTCACTACTTGTCCTTCCTCATTCAACTTATTTCTGAAAATCCACTTGGTACCAATGACATTTTTGGTTTTTGGTCTAGGTACAAGCTCCCAAGTTTTGTTTTTCTCAATCTGATCCAACTCTTCATGCATTGCCTTGACCCAATTGTCATCTTTACTTGCTTCTGCAACAGTTTTGGGTTCAACTGTGGACAAGAGAGAGAATAAACTGGTTTTCATCCTCCTAGTCTGTACTCCAACCTGTGGATCTCCAATGATATCAGTTTCGTTAATACCATGATAATTATGCCATCTGTCATTTTCTTTCTTCTCTTTTGAGTTATCGTCCGACTTTTCTTCCTTGTGACTAGGCAAGTCTTCAATCTCATTGTTATCATCAGGATTTTCATACATTGGATACTCAATCTCCTGAATATTCTTTGGAATTTTTTTGTTTTCATCAAACTTAACATCTATACTCTCGACTATTTTCTGAAGCCTTTTATTGTAGCACCTGTAGGCCTTGCTTCTAGTAGAATAGCCTATGAAGATGCCTTCATCTGCACGATCATCAAACTTCCCAAGATTTTGATCCAACCTTTTTATAAAGCACTTACTGCCGAATACCTTGAAGTACTTCACCGATGCTCTCTTGCCAAACCACAGCTCATAGGGAGTCTTGTTTGTGTGTGCTCTAAGCATACATCTGTTCTGAATGTATACAGCTGTGTGAACTGCTTCTCTCCAAAATCCATCTGCAAGCTTGCTCTCTGTCAACATGGTTCTGGCCATTTCTTGTACTGTCCTGTTCTTCCTCTCAACCACACCATTTTGCTGAGGTGTGCGAGCTGCAGAAAATTGCCTACGAATCCCATGTTCTTGACAGTACTCCTCAAACTCATCTGAAGTAAACTCTCCTCCTCGGTCTGACCTCAACACCTTGATTCTCCTGCCAGTCTGATTTTCGACCTGTTTTCTAAAGATCTTGAACATATTAAATGCTTCATCCTTATTCTTCAGAAACATAATCCAAGTCATGCGAGAGTGATCATCGATGAATAATATGAAGTATTTGTCTCCGCTCAAACTCCGAGTCCTCATCGGGCCACACAAGTCCGTGTGTACCAGCTCTAAAGGCTTGCTTGTGTTGTACTCTTTTGACTTGAAAGAAGATCTAGTTAGCTTCCCTTTTTGACATGCATCACAGACACTGTCTTGAGCTTTCCCAATGTGAGGTATGTCCCGAACTGCCTTCTTGGAGCATATATTAGACAAATTTTTGAAGCTTATGTGCCCAAGTCTCCTATGCCACAACCAACTTTCATCTTCCCTCCCTAGCATGCATGTATTCACTGTAGTCTCAGAGAGAGTATATAAGTTGCCTGAAGTCCTCATACCAACTGCCACAACCTTTCCATTGTTGTCTAAGATTTCACAGCCATGTTTGTTGAAGAAAATGCCATGTCCTCTATCACATATCTGACTGACACTCGACAAGTTGTGTTTCAACCCATCAACAAACAACACTTCTTCGGATCTGATTTTGCCGTCAATTATCCTGACCAAACCTTTCCCAACAATCTTAGCTCCATCATTATTTCCGAATTTCACTGATCCTCCATCATACTGCTGTAGCTTGGAGAACTTACTCTTGTCACCAGTCATGTGACTAGAGCATCCACTGTCTAGAATCCATGAAGTCAATTTTCCTTGTGCTTTGAAGGCTGTCTGTACTATCAAGGAGTTATCCTTGTCTTTTTGTTCTTTTCTTTTCCAAACCTTTTTAACTGATTTAGCAGACTTATCTGTTTCAATACTGGCCAACTCAGCAGTCTTAGGAGCCCTCTGTTGATATGTAATAGCATTTGCGTTTTGAAATTGTACCTGTCTTCCATTAGGGGCATATGCGTGCATACAATTTCTAGCAAGATGTCCAAAATTATGACAAATAAAGCATTCTACAGGATACATCATAAGAGCATCAAAATGGTTCCTATTCACAAAATTTCTAGGCCTCAAATTAAATTTGCAGGTCATCATTTTATGTCCATATGTATTGCATTGGAAACAGTAACCATGGAAGTGAGAAATTGACCTGAAGTTTGTAGATTGTATCCGCATAGGAGGCCTGAAGTTTTGCTGCTCTGGCATCTTCTTTGGTGGAGCAAATTTCCTTTGAGGTTTTTGAGTTTGTGGTATTGCTTTTGGAGGAGTTACATTCACAGCTGTCTGTTCAGTTTTCTGAGGCGCTTCTTTAACTTGTTTAGAAGAAGACTCTCCCTCATACCCAAGGCCAAATTTTAGATGAGGAGGCCTTTGAACACTGAGAATCTCATTCAACTTGGAGGACCCTTGATAAGCATTCAGCTTCTGTGAGAACTTCTCCAACAGTGTTTTCAAACCAGTCACCTCCTCCTCTAACTTACTATTTTCTTCAGTCTTCAAAACTACCTGTGCCTCAAGATCTTCAAGTATCCTCTTGCTTTCCTCCAATTTCACTTTCAATGTTACAACAATCTCCTCTGCATCAACTAGCCTTTTTGAAGTTTTCTTATGATTTTTCCTTTCAGAAGATAGTTCCTCAAGTGCAGCCAACAACTCTCCTTCCAAGTTAATTTCAGCATCTTCATCATCACTTGATGATTTTCCCTTTTCAGACTTGTTATCTTCAACTTGTTCATCAAGCATTGCCATAAAAAGAGCCTCTGCTGCTTCATTCCCACTGTCTTCGGAATCATCATCTGAAGAACTGGACATTTTCTTTGACACTAGGCTTTTAGACTTCCCTTTCTTAAAGCGATAGTTGTTCTTGAAGAATTTTTTCTTAGGTATATCATCGTCATTTTCTTCTTTGTCCTTATGAGGACACTTAGCAGCAAAATGACCCACATCTCCACAGTTAAAGCACTTGAAAGGCAGCTTCCCTTTATATTTACCTTGACCCTTCTTCAATTTTCGAACGAAGTTAGCCGCTAATTCTTCATCTGGATCATCTGAATCATCTTTATCTGACTTAACCACTTCCTTAGCCTTATTCTTTGCACTGAAAGCAGCTTCCCTGTCAGAAGATTTGGGCTTCCCTATTCTCATCTCATATGCTGTCAGTGAACCATGCAGTTCATCCATGCTGAAGACATCTAGATCTTTGGCTTCTTCGATGGCAGAAGCTTTGGCATCATATCTGGCAGGAAGAGTTCTCAAAATTTTCTTAACAATAGACTCTTCTTTTAGCTCTTCACCAAGCCCTCTAATAGAGTTCACAACTTCATTGACTCTCAGTAGATATGATCCAATGGTCTCACTTTCGGTCATTTTCAAACTCTCAAACTGAGCCCGGTGAGTTTGCAGTTTTGCCTCTTTTATTTTCTTGTCTCCCTCATGAACACTCTGCAGCTTATCCCATATCTCCTTTGAGGTCCTACAGGACATGACCTTGACAAGTTCATTGTCTGACAGTCCACACATCAGAGCATTCCTTACCTTTGAATCATTCTCAAGTAATTTCTTCTCAGCCGCATCAGTAGGATCTTCTTTTCCTTTGTAGCCTTTTCTTACACAATCCCATATGTCATACCCCAATGCTGAAAGATAAGTTTGCATCCTGACTTTCCAAAAAGAGTAATTTGTCCCATCAAATAGTGGTGCTTTATTAGAAGAGAAACCTTCTCCTGAAGCCATGTGGGTTGTGACAAGATCACCCAAAGCAGATTATGCTTGTAAATGGGACCTTGCTCTGATACCAATTGTTGACCCCACACGGACACTGAGAGGGGGGGGGGGGGGGTGAATCAGTGTGCCTAAAAATTTTATATGCAAACAATCAACCACACAACCACAACACAGAAGTTTTACGTGGTTCACCCTCAGGCTACATCCACGGTGCACAAAAAGTGCACTTCCACTATTTTAGCAACAACAACTGCTAGGAGCACCAACCCCTTACAACTTTGCCCGCACCAACGGACAAGAGCACCAACCCCTACACTCAAGCACCCACTTGAGTGATTACAAGGATAAACAAATTTATAACACACACAGGTGCCTTACAATAAAACTCCAGCAATACACATAGGTGTCAAGAAAATATCAATCACACAAATAATTTCACCGAGATGAGTTCACTTGCCCTGCAACTCTTATCAACCACAATCACTAATTTCTAGTCACACCCTTTGTCTGCACAATCATAATCTGAGGAAGACTACAAGTAGGAATATAAATCCACATGAAATAGAGGGCAGGATGACCATACCACAGATGAAGAACAAATCATCATGTACTGAAGAACATATTAATCATGACTCTGAGTGAGAGATGGTGATAGGCTCGTACGATCTCAAGAGTGAATCTCAGACTTTGAAACTCTCTTGCTTGCACCGGGACTTTGGGTTTTTCAGCCTTAAGTTTTTTCTCTGCAACTCTCTCCGGAATGGAATCAAGATTACTTCAATTGATGGGATTCTTGTGTTGTAGCATCGATGATGATTTCAAAGAGCTTATTTCAAAGAAGCACACCAAGGGGAAGAAAATTGATCCCAACAAGATGTAGGAATCAATTAAATATTTGAACCTTGACTTGATAGAATGACTTTTGCACAAGATTTTTGCACTCTATGAAGAAAAATGAATAAGCCCCATTTTTCTAATTGAAAATAAGTGCACACTCAACAATTGTAGGCTCTTCCATTAAGACTTTTGCATTATGCAAAAGACTTTTGTTATAATGCAAAAGACTTTTGCATTTGAATGAAGACTTATGCACATGGACTGACCTACCATTTGAATCAGATGAAACTGATGGGCCATCTGCTGATTACATCCCAACACATAATGGGACCCACAACAAGGTACCAAGAAGAAGAATTAATCTCGCAGTGCAGAAAAACTGCAGAATTTGTCTCCACTAGAAAATTCATAACTTCCTCTTCCGAGCTCGAAACGACATGATTCTTGAGCCAAATAAAAGATTTATCAGAGGGCTACAACTTTTATGCTTTGAGATTTAACCCAGATTGAATGGAAAGTAGTGTAAAATCACCTCGAAGCTGACTGGTCTAAGAAAAAACAGCAACCTGAGAGAGGCAAAGTTGTCCCACTGTTTGGGCCATAACTTTAAAACCTGAAGTCGGATCGACCTGATTCCAAAACCAAAAATCAAGCCCTCTCACTGATGCACAAAAGTCATGTTGACCACTTTTTAATTCAGGTGCTAGATGTGAAGATATAAGCATAACAATATGCTTAACTGACATGACCTGGACATGCAGTTGCCCAGTTTCACTTTGAATGCTTGCAACCTTCATCATACTGCTTTCCAACACCATGCCAACACCCTAGGATTGACAACAATTACAAACTAAAACAAATGACCAACAAGTGCTTAGTCTCATCTGATGGCTGTGATTAGCGTAATCCTGGATTTCCGGAAATCTCCCCACACAATTGCCCCCTAGCTTTTGACCTCTTAAGCGTCCTAGCCTTTAGTGGTCGAAAGCTAGAAAACTCGTCTGGGGATGCGGCGATCATTGCCTGGTGTCGTTTCAACTTTTCTGAAACAATAAATGCTCTGCCCTATCTGTCCTGGGAAGCGAATCGACGGCTACATGCATAGCCTCTTCACTGGTTGCGCTGTCTTATTGATGGAACGGGCGCGGATCGTGAAATCCGTCCTTTCGAATTTCATAAATAGGGTCGTCTTCTTCCTTTCTTGTTTCTGGTTTCTTTTCGCTTTCGCCTTCATCTTTGATTTCTGCTCTGCTGCTCGAGATCTTTCTAGCGAGGACGACCATAGGACGTGCCCGGATCTGTTCTTGAGTCGCCCCATTTGTCTCTGTAAGTTGCTTCGTGCCTCTGCGTAGCTTTTTCTTGGGGTTTCGCGACCTTTAGGGTTTAACTTTTGCTGTCACCCTTTTTAGACATGGGCACCCCTAGGTTCGATTTAGATACTGAAGAGGGCATAGCCAGATTTAGGGCCGCTTACAATATTCCGGAGGGAGTCCTCCTCAAGCCGGCGGACTCCGTCGACTATGCCACGATGCGCTGGTCCTGCGGCTGGATGCCGTTCCCTCTGATCTCCGTGATCGAGGGCGGGGTCAGATTTCCCCTGCACCCCTTACTTAGGGCTTGCCTTAGTACCTGGTCCCTTACCCCGTGCCAGCTGATGCCCAATGGCTATAAGGTCATCATGGGCACGGCGAAGCTGAATGAGATTTTGGGGACCGACCTGGGTGTCCACGATATCGAGGATACCTACGATATCTGCAAGGCTGGGGAAGGAAAATACTATCTCCGGGTGAAGCCGCAGCGAAGAGGCTTCGTCCTGGCCTTGGAAGATTCAAGTAAAAATGTCGAAGAAGCTTTCTTCTGTGTGTCGGGGGACTGGGAGTTCGGCGTTGGCGAGAGCAGGAGGCTGATGGTCCCACGTCGCCCCGGGACTGTCCTAAGTAAACATCACTTCTTTTCTCTTACCTGCTTTGCTTGATTTTGATGATGCCGAGCTGACATCTTTATTGTCTGTTATGCAGAGGCAGGTGCGAGGCGACGCCGAGCTGCGAGTGAAGGCTGGAGGAGGAACGTTGACGACGTCAATAGGGTTGAGAGATACAAGGGGCACGAGACCAGGTCGGCTTGGAAGCTGCTTGGGTATTCGCCGAGGTACCGTGGTCACTACAGGAGAACCGGAGTAGACGAGGTGGACGAGGCGCACCCTGATCGTCCTACCATCTCCGTTGCCGTGCCTGCCGGGATCCCATTGATCGATCCTGCTGCGAGCCGAGCTGCGTCTGGTGCCGAGGCGTCCACTTCTAGTTCGGAGCCACCGAACCTGACGCAGATAGTGGACGCTTATTCTTCCGATCGGGAAGAAGACATGGAGGGGAGCTCAAGGGAGCCAATTGTTAAGGACCTGGCGGCCAAGTTCAGGCAGAGGTCATCATCTTCTGGGGCGCCATCATCTGCCAGTACCCGCGCAGCTTCGGGCTCGGGGGGTGCTGGCGCTTCTTCTGCTCCTGCCCCCGCTCCGAGCGGGGGAGTTCGGCGACGCTCGCCGGATCGCTCGAAGGAGGGGTCCCCGCCCAGGAAGAAGTCCAAGGCGGGGGAGAAGGACTCGGGGGCTGAACAGCCTCCGAAGGGTAAAACCCCTGCGCGGGCCCCCGGAGTCAAGGCTCCAACTGAGAAGAGTGCACCAGCTGAGAAGAGTGCACCAGCCAGCAAGCCGACCGGTGGGGCGACCCGCGAGCTCACCACCTCGGTAGGGCAAGGGTCTGGATCGGCTTCCGGACCTCGAACTGCCCCAGCGCCATGGAGACCGAGGATGGAGACGCAACCCGGTAAGCCTCTGAACGTCGAGGACCGGCTGATGGGGAACGCCGACGTCATCGGAGCTCTCGCCAAAGTCTGCGCTCTGCCGCGAGACATGGAGACGCACGAGAGGTTCGACAACGAGAGCCTGATGGTCTCGGCGATCCAGGCTAACCTTCTGGTAAGTATTTTCAGCGCTCTTCTTCAAGTGGTTTGGCTTGTCTGTTCTTGCTTGATTCACTTTTTCCATTTGCAGAACGTGCAGAGACTCCTGACCGTGGTGGGAAGGAGTGACAGGAATGCTGCGAAGGTCACTCAGCTGGAGTCCGAGCGGGATAAGCTGAAGAAGGAGCTGGAAGAGCTAAGGAAGGGAATGGAGGGGCTGAAGAAGGCCAGCGCTGAAGAGTCTTCTCGGCTGGCGTCGGCTCTGGCTGACGTTGCCGAACTCACGTCGAGAGCCAATCATTTGAAAGGCGAGGTCTGGGCAAGGAACAAGAGGACTGCCGAGCTAGAGTCGGAGCTGGCCAGATCGAAGTCTGAATCGGCGGCCGAGGTGGCGAGGTTGCGCGGGGAGGTGCTGGCCGGGCGCGCTGAAAGAGAGAAGCTGAAGATGGCGAACGCCGAGCTGGAAAAGGAGAAGGCCTCCCTTCTGTCCGAGGCCCAATCCGCCTTCCAAAAGGGGGTGGACCATGCCACGGAGCTGTATGAGAAGCAGGTGGAGGAGATCACCTCCATTCTGTTCGAGGAAGGATGCCTGGCCGCACTGAGACGTGCGGGGGTCCCTGAAGATCACCCTGTCTATCGGGACCTGTCGAAGTACTCGGACTCGGCTCCTGAGCCGAGCCCCGCCTCTGCAGCTGAAACTGCCCCTGACGAAGCTCCTGCAGTCGTTCCTGCTTCAGACGACGCTCCAGTTGCCCCGGCCCCGAGCGATACCCCGGTCGCCAGCGACGCTTCGGCCGTGCCTCAGGGTGAGGCCTCTTCTGCCCCTGCTTCGGCTGAGGTACCGGTTGAAGCCCCTTTTGCCAGCGACGCCCCAAGTAAGGTCACGGTCGTGGCCGATGCTGCTGGTCCAGCAGATACGGTGATCGACCTGGTGGAGTAGCCGAAGCCACAGTAACCTTGCTTTTTTTTATCTTTGGCCTTTTGTATGTAATGCTTCTTCAGCCCTGTAATACTCTTTGTTATTAATGAAAAACGGGCTCCTTTATTTGTGCATTTTTCCCTGCATTTTTCTCTCTTTTGCTTCTGGATGTGCTATTGAATGGTATTGAATGCCTTTACTGCGACGCGTGACCCTCGAGGTAGAGAGAGTCAAACGGTCTTCATAGCTGTCTGTGCCGATCCTCCATATTCTAGAGACCATAAATAACAGTAAGCATGGTATTACGGCCGATGAGGGAAACGGGCGGACGTCTCCACGTGGCGCCATAGGAATCGCTGGTCAACAGACAGGAAGACGTGCGTCCCATGTAACGCGTGGGAGACTTCGCCCCTTAACTTCCTTCGGAGACTGAGCCCTTCTTCTTCCTATAAGTAGGGGTAGTAGGCTCGCCATGGGAGAAGAAAAGAAGAGGAATTAGGATAGTTTAATTCACATAGACGTAGGAGCCATGTCCAGTGGACGTTTTGGAACCTTTGATTTGGGGGGAACCCCTGCGCCTGTGGACGGCTATCTCCGAAGGGGGAAGCCCGTCGTGGTCTGCGCGCTCTCTGAAGGAATTCCCCGTGGACCACGCGCTCTCTGAACGCGGGTTCACGGCCAACCGTCCCTGGTCCGGTTGCAGGGGAGTCTTCTGCAACTGTGGGATGGTGGCGCCCTCTGCGTCTGGCACGGTCTTGCGCGAACGCCGGACGAGGGGTGGGATTGAGGCCCCGCTGGATCTGGGGGTTCTTCAAACTTCGGTTGGTCTTACTGACCGGAGGGTGTTGAAGAGCTCAGCGAGGTCCAGGGCCTCTGAACTGGAGGGGCTCTGCAATTGCTTTGGTCTGACCAACCAAAGTGTATTGTAGAGCTCGGTGAAATTCAGGATCCCTCAGAACCTCCAGGCAACGATCTGGCGTCTTCGAGCTTGCAGCCTGAAGAGTCGGTGAAGATCAGAGTCTCCCAGCTTTCACTTTATTTTCTGTTTTTAGAGGACTGCGCTCCTCCTTTCTGTATTTTCTTTTCTGTTCTGTAACCTTTGTAATGAAGCAGTTTGCAATGAATAAAAAGGAAGAATTTTGCGATCACTCAAACCGTGTACAGTGCTTGTAAGATCCCGACCCCAGTTCTTTTGTTTAGTATGGTTTTAATCATGGTTTGGCTTTTTAAGCGAGATTTGATTCAGTTTGAACTTGTTTTCGAGTTTGATTGGATTTTTCCATAGCCTTGAAGACCGTTGACTTTGGTTTGACCCGGTCTTTATGATATGTATTTTTATGAGAAATTACTTTTCATTTCTAAAAATTCTGGATTTGGTGTATTTTGACTCATTTTATGAAGTTTAACAACTTTCATGTTTTGATCATTTTGATTTGATACTCAAAAATCACGTTTTTCGAGGAAAAAGGGCAAAATTGACCTTTCACACTAAATCTGTCCATGAATTTCGAAAATTTCAGAAATTGGGGAAAGTATACTTTTTCGAAAGTAGAAATTTCGCTGATCATTTTTGTCTTCTTCGTCGTTTTCGTTCGGGGCCCGCAAATGTGAGTTTCAGCCTTGTGAAGTTTGGGGCCCATGGGGCCCAGCCCATTTATCCCTTATAAAGCCAATGAGGCTCTTGTCTTCTCTCCCACTCTTCATTTCCTGCAACAAAGAGGAGGAGATAGGGTTCTTCTCCCAGCCCCTTTCCTCTCTCCTCATGTGTCTCTTGTTCCTTGATGCTAAATGGAGGAATGATCTCCTCATCTTCTTCCCCATCTTCCAAACTTCCATTAGATGCCATTTGTGAGAGATTTGAGCTAGAGAAGACCCATCTTTCAAGCTCTTCTTCCTTGTTTGAGCTTCAAAAAGGTTAGCAATGGTTTCTTTTCATGAGGTCTTGGTTTTCCAAACCCTTTGGAGTATTTTTCTCATATATGCAAAGACTTTCTTTGAGATTTGCAATGTATTGATTTTCTAGGGTTTCTTTTTGAGCTATTTTGGGGGTTTTGTAATTTTGGAGCTTGGGGCTTTAAGAGGACCATCATGGAGTGTTTTGCATCTTCTCTTGACCCAAGGCAAGTAAACAATCAACTAATTTGATGGTTTTGTTTAATATGAATGATTTTATGTTATGGTATCCTATTTCTTGTTCCTCCTTACTTCTTATGGATTTATTCATTTAATGCTTTAAGCTATGGGTATGTTATCTTTCCCTAAGAAATTGTCTTGCATGAAGCTAAATCTTCATTTTCTTTTAATCACCTTGGTTCAACCTTTGTTTTCAAATTCTAGTGGTTGCTAAATGAAGAAGACTTTGCTCTTATATGATTGATCTAGATTTAATTGGAAAATTTTGTGTATGGATGGGATCAAGAGGATTGTGGAAGTTAAGAGAGGCCATTAAATTTGTGTAATTATGTTGGAAAGGATGGAGGAGAAAGAAGGGTGAAAAAAAAGGGCTGAAAAGGTGCATTTCTGCACTTGGGTCGGGCTGGGACAGAACCCAGTCCGCTCGAGCGACCCAGTGGGCCGCTCGAGCGGACCAGGTTCTGGGAGGGCCTCGCTCGAGCGAGCCAAGGGTCGCTCGAGCGGACTCAGCCCAGTCTGGACCCCTTTTTCAGGGCTCATTTTGAGGCAGAATTGAGACACTTTCCTGACTTGTTTTGG
This sequence comes from Litsea cubeba, assembly GCA_012931725.1. Classification (NCBI taxonomy): domain Eukaryota; kingdom Viridiplantae; phylum Streptophyta; class Magnoliopsida; order Laurales; family Lauraceae; genus Litsea; species Litsea cubeba. The sequence goes on along the minus strand of CM022948.1, from coordinate 26,235,776 downwards.
ACTGTTTTGTGGGCCTGTTCATAGTTAGTTTTGGGCCATTTTAAAACCTGATATTGGGCCTGTTCAAGGCCAGCTTTTAGACCATTTTAAGACCTGTTTTTATGGGCCTGTTCATAGTTAGTCTTGGGCTGATTAAAAACCTATTTTTTGGCCTGTTTCAAGGTTCAGTTTTGGACTGATTTAAAACCTATTTTTGTGGGCCATTCAAAGTTAGTTTTGGGCTGTTTTTAAGACATGATATTGGGCCATTTCAGGGCCTGACATTGGGCTGTTTTAAAACTTGATTTGTGGGCCATTCAAGGTTAAGTTTTGGACTGATTTAAAATCTGTTTGTGGGCCATTCAAGGTTAAGTTTTGGACTGATTTAAAATCTGTTTGTGGGCCATTCAAGGTTAGCTTTGGGCTGTTTTAAAACCTGATATTGGGCCTGTTCAAGGCCAGCTTTTAAACCATTTTAAGACCTGTTTTTATGGGCCTGTTCAAGGTTAGTTATGGGCTGTTTTCAAGGACTGTTTGGGCTATGTTTAAAGGACTGTTTTGGACTAAATGAGTAGATTGTTTTGGACTCGGTTTAAGGCTAGCTATGGGCCTGTTTTTAAGAGTTTTGGGATTTCTTGTGATACTTGGAATTTGTGAAATGGGAATGGGACCAATGAGAGAATGAACGTATGTAAAATTATCCGGGAATCGTTCGAGTCTCAATGCGCACTTTATCATTTAAATGTTGGGATTTTCATTGGCATCAAACTCACTCCTTAATAATCAATGTTTAAAGGATAGTTGTGCATTGAGATGGTTCCTTGGTAAGTCATTAAGTTATTCTCCATAATTTCCATTCCATTTCAAGTTAGAGAATGTATTTGTACTTGTATTTGTATCCTTTGGTAAACTAATTCAAATAGGATTGGTGATTTATTATAAAATCATGGGGTCTTCCAGATTCGAAAGGATTGGTCGTATGATTTTATACAAATCACTTTGATGTGTATTTGAGCGGTTTACCATGGATATTCGTATGTTTTCTCCGAATTGATTTGAAAGGAGATTAGAGTGGTTTATCACATTCGGGATTTCTTCGATGAGACTATTATTTTGTTAAGATTAGTATTTTGAAAATGAAACCTCGAGGCAAGACGGGGCCAGAGCTATGTGGTGTGAGCCCCTGAGCCAAAGGGATTAGTATTATGGTTTGATTCGTATCGGTTCGAGTTTTGAAAACTAAAGGCACCACTAGGCTTAGGTCACCTTATCGGGCTGATCACCCGGCTTGGGATCTTTAATTTGTTCGCCAGCTGCAGCTTGGATTCTGTCTGTACCGACCATGGCAACGGTTTCATCTGCCAGTCCCATTTGTATGGCTACGGTTCTGATTTTTGATCTGCCGGTCCCATTTGTATGGCTACGGTTCTGATCCTATTTTTAGTACCACGTTCAGTGGCTACGTTCTGTCTGCTCTTATTACTTAGGTAATGGGAGGATTTAGCTATTTGTGGTCGCCAAGGTTTTATCTGCATATTACTTTATTTTATGATTCTTGCGGGTTATACTCTTTATGCTTTGATTTGGTTAATGGTTACGATATCAATCATTTATCCTATTGTCGCTACTATTCAGTTTTAAATGTATTTCCAATTATTAAAGGTTCTGCTTAGGCTGTTATCTTTTCGAGATATTTATGCTTCAGAGATTGTTCGTTTATTTGTCTTGATATTTATGTTCGGTCTTTCGATCGTTTTATCGTGATTTATGGTTATTATTGTTTAGACTCTTTATTCGGTTTTACGATGATTTCGTCTGGTTTTATGTATGTTCCTTTTGTTCATATTACTTGTTTATTTACTTGCCAGACCGTCGTGTCTGACCCTGTTTGTTTGGTGCCAGTCTTTTCTTTTCTGTTTGTAGGTGTTTGATCAGAGGAGGCGGTGGGACCGCCGGTCTGACGTGAGAGGCTGCCCGTTGATATCATCTAGATGTCAAGTTTGGCACCAGAGTTCGTACCAAAATGTTGGGGTAGTAGTTCTGTTTAGCTGGTTATATTTGTATGGCTTGTTAGCCTTTTTATTTGGGTTGTAATTAAGACACTTGTTAATTGAAATTTGAATATGGGAAATAATAGATTTGTTACTACCAGCTCAGTGTGTTGTGATTTATTACTTATGCCAGTCCGCCTATTTGATGGCTTTGTGATATTGGTTGCGTGCGACATGGAACCCGATGGCCACGGATTCCGGGTCGTAACACCATGATTAGCTTCCGCGAAAATATACTCTGATTGTGATGAGATTTGATTATCCTCATTCACGCGGATCTTGGGAAACATAACAAAAGTTTCAATTTATCCCAAAATTTCGCACCCCGAGGTCGGATCACTGCAGGGCCCGGTTTCGGGGTGTGACAGGTTTGGTATCATAGCTGGTTAGTTTCTAGGAGATAAAATACTCTAGAGACATTAAGACGTGTGGTGAGGACTCGTTAGATTGTGTCGATTTGTTTTCTCGTGTCTTTGTTTCTTTGGATTTGGGTCGGCTTTTCTTTCAGTTCGGGAGACTTCGCTTGTCTTTTCTTTTAGTTCTTGTTGTTAGGAGATTTGGATGACCAAATTTCCTCTTTAGGGGTGGAGAATTTAAAGTCTCCATACCCTTGTTCGGTGTCTTTTGTCTGTGCTTGCGTCGGAGACTGAGAACCCTGTGAATTTAGTATGTTGTTTTCGGAGAACATCAGCAGACTTTCAGCCTTCAGCATCTTCATTGTGGTTAATGAGAGAAGACATGTACATTTACCTGCCAAAGTAAGACTTGAGCAGTATTCAAAGATCCCCTCACAGCTAATTGGAGATCGTCATGCAGCGTACCAAGGTAAGTGAATGTGGATTTTGGGTGAACTCAGACTATCTTTCCGAGATGAAGGACTGCAAAAGGTATATTAGCTGTTGATTTTATGAAGAGAGAAATGATTCTTAGTTAGTAAGGTTGAAAGCTAGTGCCAGAAACTCAGGGATTTCCCGGATTCGACGAGCCTTGTCATGGATTTGGCTGAGAATTTTCAGGACTTGCGGCTTAGCCAGTGTAGTTTTTCAGAGATAATATCAAGTGAATGGTTAGTTGTAGTCAAGGTAGTTTTCGGCAGCAAAGGAAACCTTGTGGATTTTACCGACTTATAGGGTATTGGGTTGGACAACATGCAGATGCAAGGGAATACCTCAGTGGTTTGGATGTCTCTTTTCTTGGTGAGAATAATTTTCGTGATGTTTTCATCTTTGTTATGTTTTCCTTAATGTCTATGATTTATCCGTGTAGTGTTTAAACAATGGATTTATGTTTCTTCTTTAAAGCTTATTTTGAAATAACCTATGTCATTATACTCTTTTCATAAGTCACATGATTTTGTTTTCATAAGGATTTGTGTTTCGAATTTTTGTTTAATCTTCATAAGATATTATCTTACAATGACTTTAGAATTTTGCTCTTGTTTTAATTCTCTTAAATGTTGACACTTACATTTCAAAACCTTGACGATTTCAAAATCTTGTATATGTTTGGTTGGAAATGGATTTCAATAAAATTTAATGTACGGTCATATTACATGAATTTGATTTATTTTGAAATCCTAATTTGAAATTGTCGAGTGTTTCAATGATTTGTTGGGTTATAAAAACATGAATTTCAAAACGAATAATGTTGTTTCATGTTCAAACTTTGATAAATTTTATTTATTAAGCCTTATTTGACGATTTGGAAGTTCAATTTCCATTATGTTTTAAAATGATGAAATTCGACTAAATAATTATTTTAGTCATCATGTTTAAAATTTTAAGATTTGTTTTGCATCGTATGGAATGAGTTGTAATAGCTTTTGGTTGGAGTTTGGAGGTGTATGAAGTGAAGGGATGATGGATGTCCGGATCTATGAAAGAATCACCATCATTCAGGACTTGAATTGAAAGTTTCCGTTCTTCAGGGATTGATGCCAGCTAGGCAGATCTATTTTGTTGATAACACCGTATCAGGTAAGAGATCAAGAGCAGCAAGTAGATAGAATCAGATGTGGGCAAGAATTCAGAGTACATCACAGAAAGATTAGAATTTGGAGATTGTGATTTCATAACGAAGGAGGATTGACGATATTCTTGGAGGCCAGAAGCTGATGATGCATTCGAGAAACATAGCTAGAGCAAACATATGGAATTTCAGAATTTTTCGGGATGAAGAGATTATTTCAGAGGAAACATGTCTACGATCACATCTTCGTACAAGCGTCAGGAGTACCGTGGGCAGTTTTGTAGGACTTAAGGCACAGAATTCCAAGCTGATAGAAAGAGGCAGAATTTGCAGTTCTTGGACCGACAGTGACTAACAAGGTGAGTAAAACAAATGATTCAGTGCAGGGATGACAGATGACACCAAGGATACTTAGGAGTGTTGGGCACCAGTTTAGTCAGAGAAGTATGTTTTCGAACAGATATGTGGAATAGTGTGAAGCCTTCAACCGAATCAGAATGTTGTTGACCGTGCAACTCAACGTCAGGTTTGATAAGAGGATCTCTCAGTTGCCGAGGTTTAGCGTAGGGTGTCAGTGTTTTCTTTTGTCTTTTGGGTTTTTGATTTTGATTTGGTTTAGACCATTTGGAGGACCAAATGGGTTCTAAGGGGGGGAGGATGTAAGATCCCGACCCCAGTTCTTTTGTTTAGTATGGTTTTAATCATGGTTTGGCTTTTTAAGCGAGATTTGATTCAGTTTGAACTTGTTTTCGAGTTTGATTGGATTTTTCCATAGCCTTGAAGACCGTTGACTTTGGTTTGACCCGGTCTTTATGATATGTATTTTTATGAGAAATTACTTTTCATTCCTAAAAATTCTGGATTTGGTGTATTTTGACTCATTTTATGAAGTTTAACAACTTTCATGTTTTGATCATTTTGATTTGATACTCAAAAATCACGTTTTTCGAGGAAAAAGGGCAAAATTGACCTTTCACACTAAATCTGTCCATGAATTTCGAAAATTTCAGAAATTGGGGAAAGTATACTTTTTGGAAAGTAGAAATTTCGCTGATCATTTTTGTCTTCTTCGTTGTTTTCGTTCGGGGCCCGCAAATGTGAGTTTCAGCCTTGTGAAGTTTGGGGCCCATGGGGCCCAGCCCATTTATCCCTTATAAAGCCAATGAGGCTCTTGTCTTCTCTCCCACTCTTCATTTCCTGCAACAAAGAGGAGGAGATAGGGTTCTTCTCCCAGCCCCTTTCCTCTCTCCTCATGTGTCTCTTGGTCCTTGATGCTAAATGGAGGAATGATCTCCTCATCTTCTTCCCCATCTTCCAAACTTCCATTAGATGCCATTTGTGAGAGATTTGAGCTAGAGAAGACCCATCTTTCAAGCTCTTCTTCCTTGTTTGAGCTTCAAAAAGGTTAGCAATGGTTTCTTTTCATGAGGTCTTGGTTTTCCAAACCCTTTGGAGTATTTTTCTCATATATGCAAAGACTTTCTTTGAGATTTGCAATGTATTGATTTTCTAGGGTTTCTTTTTGAGCTATTTTGGGGGTTTTGTAATTTTGGAGCTTGGGGCTTTAAGAGGACCATCATGGAGTGTTTTTGCATCATCTCTTGACCCAAGGCAAGTAAACAATCAACTAATTTGATGGTTTTGTTTAATATGAATGATTTTATGTTATGGTATCCTATTTCTTGTTCCTCCTTACTTCTTATGGATTTATTCATTTAATGCTTTAAGCTATGGGTATGTTATCTTTCCCTAAGAAATTGTCTTGCATGAAGCTAAATCTTCATTTTCTTTTAATCACCTTGGTTCAACCTTTGTTTTCAAATTCTAGTGGTTGCTAAATGAAGAAGACTTTGCTCTTATATGATTGATCTAGATTTAATTGGAAAATTTTGTGTATGGATGGGATCAAGAGGATTGTGGAAGTTAAGAGAGGCCATTAAATTTGTGTAATTATGTTGGAAAGGATGGAGGAGAAAGAAGGGTGAAAAAAAAGGGCTGAAAAGGTGCATTTCTGCACTTGGGTCGGGCTGGGACAGAACCCAGTCCGCTCGAGCGACCCAGTGGGCCGCTCGAGCGGACCAAGTTCTGGGAGGGCCTCGCTCGAGCGAGCCAAGGGTCGCTCGAGCGGACCCAGCCCAGTCTGGACCCCTTTTTCAGGGCTCATTTTGAGGCAGAATTGAGACTCTTTCCTGACTTGTTTTGGACTGTTTTGTGGGCCTGTTCATAGTTAGTTTTGGGGCCATTTTAAAACCTGATATTGGGCCTGTTCAAGGCCAGCTTTTAGACCATTTTAAGACCTGTTTTTATGGGCCTGTTCATAGTTAGTTTTGGGCTGATTAAAAACCTGTTTTTGGGCCTGTTTCAAGGTTCAGTTTTGGACTGATTTAAAACCTGTTTTTGTGGGCCATTCAAAGTTAGTTTTGGGCTGTTTTTAAGACCTGATATTGGGCCATTTCAGGGCCTGACATTGGGCTGTTTTAAAACTTGATTTGTGGGCCATTCAAGGTTAAGTTTTGGACTGATTTAAAATCTGTTTGTGGGCCATTCAAGGTTAAGTTTTGGACTGATTTAAAATCTGTTTGTGGGCCATTCAAGGTTAGCTTTGGGCTGTTTTAAAACCTGATATCGGGCCTGTTCAAGGCCAGCTTTTAAACCATTTTAAGACCTGTTTTTATGGGCCTGTTCAAGGTTAGTTATGGGCTGTTTTCAAGGACTGTTTGGGCTATGTTTAAAGGACTGTTTTGGACTAAATGAGTAGATTGTTTTGGACTCGGTTTAAGGCCAGCTATGGGCCTATTTTTAAGAGTTTTGGGATTTCTTGTGATACTTGGAATTTGTGTAATGGGAATGGGACCAATGAGAGAATGAACGTATGTAAAATTATCCGGGAATCGTTCGAGTCTCAATGCGCACTTTATCATTTAAATGTTGGGATTTTCATTGGCATCAAACTCACTCCTTAATAATCAATGTTTAAAGGATAGTTGTGCATTGAGATGGTTCCTTGGTAAGTCATTAAGTCATTCTCCATAATTTCCATTCCATTTCAAGTTAGAGAATGTATTTGTACTTGTATTTGTATCCTTTGGTAAACTAATTCAAATAGGATCGGTGATTTATTATAAAATCATGGGGTCTTCCAGATTCGAAAGGATTGGTCGTATGATTTTATACAAATCACTTTGATGTGTATTTGAGCGGTTTACCATGGATATTCGTATGTTTTCTCCGAATTGATTTGAAAGGAGATTAGAGTGGTTTATCACATTCGGGATTTCTTCGATGAGACTATTATTTTGTTAAGATTAGTATTTTGAAAATGAAACCTCGAGGCAAGACGGGGCCAGAGCTATGTGGTGTGAGCCCCTGAGCCAAAGGGATTAGTATTATGGTTTGATTCGTATCGGTTCGAGTTTTGAAAACTAAAGGCACCACTAGGCTTAGGTCACCTTGTCGGGCTGATCACCCGGCTTGGGATCTTTAATTTGTTCGCCAGCTGCAGCTTGGATTCTGTCTGTACCGACCATGGCAACGGTTTTATCTGCCAGTCCCATTTGTATGGCTACGGTTCTGATTTTTGATCTGCCGGTCCCATTTGTATGGCTACGGTTCTGATCCTATTTTTAGTACCACGTTCAGTGGCTACGTTCTGTCTGCTCTTATTACTTAGGTAATGGGAGGATTTAGCTATTTGTGGTCGCCAAGGTTTTATCTGCATATTACTTTATTTTATGATTCTTGCGGGTTATACTCTTTATGCGTTGATTTGGTTAATGGTTACGATATCGATCATTTATCCTATTGTCGCTACTATTCAGTTTTAAATGTATTTCCAATTATTAAAGGTTCTGCTTAGGCTGTTATCTTTTCGAGATATTTATGCTTCAGAGATTGTTCGTTTATTTGTCTTGATATTTATGTTCGGTCTTTCGATCGTTTTATCGTGATTTATGGTTATTATTGTTTAGACTCTTTATTCGGTTTTACGATGATTTCGTCTGGTTTTATGTATGTTCCTTTTGTTCATATTACTTGTTTATTTACTTGCCAGACCGTCGTGTCTGACCCTGTTTGTTTGGTGCCAGTCTCTTCTTTTCTGTTTGTAGGTGTTTGATCAGAGGAGGCGGTGGGACCGCCGGTCTGACGTGAGAGGCTGCCCGTTGATATCATCTAGATGTCAAGTTTGGCACCAGAGTTCGTACCAAAATGTTAGGGTAGTAGTTCTGTTTAGTTGGTTATATTTGTATGGCTTGTTAGCCTTTTTATTTGGGTTGTAATTAAGACACTTGTTAATTGAAATTTGAATATGGGAAATAATAGATTTGTTACTACCAGCTCAGTGTGTTGTGATTTATTACTTATGCCAGTCTGCCTATTTGATGGCTTTGTGATATTGGTTGCATGCGACATGGAACCCGATGGCCACGGATTCCGGGTCGTAACACCATGATTAGCTTCCGCGAAAATATACTCTGATTGTGATGAGATTTGATTATCCTCATTCACGCGGATCTTGGGAAACATAACAAAAGTTTCAATTTATCCCAAAATTTTGCACCCCGAGGTCGGATCACTGCAGGGCCCGGTTTCGGGGTGTGACAGTGCTTTTGCATTCTCTTTTACTTTCCTTGCACTGTTTTGGAATACTTGTGCTTTTGTGTTGCTTTCTTGCGCTTCAGTGCTTGCACGGCTTTTTCTTTCTTAAAAACTGTCTTTGGCCGAAATGGCTAGCTTTGGCCGAGACGAACTGCTTGCGCCGAAGTGGATCCGGAATACCGCTGGTCTCGGCTATGTGAGCATGAGTTCGGCAACGGTCTTTGAGGGGTGTATAAACCCGGACTTTAGGAAACGACCGAGTGTTCGAACTCGAGGCCTTTTCCAGGGCGGTGGATCCTTGGAGTGGGGTAAAACCCGGACTTTAGGAATCGACCGAGTGTTCGAACTCGAGGCCTTTTCCAGGGCGGTAGACCCTTGGAGTTGGGTAAAACCCGGACTTTAGGAATCGGCCGAGTGTTCGAACTCGAGGCCTTTTCCAGGGCGGTAGACCCTTGGAGTGGGGTAAAACCCGGACTTTAGGAATCGGCCGAGTGTTCGAACTCGAGGCCTTTTCCAGGGCGGTAGACCCTTGGAGTGGGGTAAAACCCGGACTTTAGGAATCGGCCGAGTGTTCGAACTCGAGGCCTTTTCCAGGGCGGTAGACCCTTGGAGTGGCCGGAGTCAGTCAAAGAGAGATGACAGATTGATGACAGGGCGAAAGCTGCTTTCATTGATTCTGGATTCATTACATCTTTAGAAATAGAATTTCTTTAGGTGGGATGCATTCCACGGTCTCGGCAATGGCTTGCCTTCTAAGTCTTCGAGCTTGTAGGCTGATTTTCCTGCCAGCGAGACTACCCTGAATGGGCAATGCCAGTTCGGGGCCAGCTTCCCTTCGTTTGGGTCTTTGTCAGCTGGCAGGGTCTTCTTTAGAACCAGCTCTCCCACAGAGAATCTTCTTTCTCTGACGTTTTGATTGTATGCCCTGGCTAACCGCTGCTGATAGTCGGTCAGTCGCAGGGCTGCTGCTTCTCGGCGTTCGTCTGCCAGCTCCAGCTCCATTGCCAGATTCGTCTCATTTCGGCCTTGGTCGACCAGCTCTGTCCTCAGGGTAGGAAGGCCGATTTCTAAAGGAATGACCGCCTCCATCCCGTAAGCCAGAGAGAAAGGTGTCGCCGAGGTGGATCTCCTTGGAGTTGTTCTGTATGCCCATAGTATGCTCGGAAGCTCCTCTGTCCATATTCCCTTTGCCTTGTCCAGTCGCTTCTTCAGGCCGTCCAGGATCACTTTGTTAGAAATTTCGGCCTGGCCGTTACTCTGCGGATATGCTGGAGTGGAGTAATGGTTTCTGATACCGTGTTCTTGGCAGAAGTCTCTGAAGGACTTGGAGTCGAACTGAGTCTCGTTGTCCGAAATCAGGGTCCTGGGGATGCCGAACCTCGTTAGGATGTTTTTCCAAACGAAGTTCCTGGAGTCCCGGTCCGTGATTGAGGACAACGGTTCAGCTTCTATCCATTTTGTAAAGTAGTCTGTAGCGACTATCAGCCATCTCTTGTTCCCTGGAGCTCGGTGAAGAGGCCCCACAATGTCCAGGCCCCATTGAGCGAAGGGCCATGGACTAGAGAGGGGACTCAGATCTTGCGCTGGCTGATGGAGGGAGTGGGAGAACTTCTGGTAGGGGTGTACACCGGGTTTCAAAACCCGGCCCGACCCGGTGACCCGGTCCGACCCGGACCTAATCGGGCGGGTGACATAGGGTCTTTTACCGGGTCGGGTCTCACCCGGCCCGATAAGTCCTTATCCGGACCGGGTTCCGGGTTAAGAAAGTGTGGTTAATCGGGTTATCGGGTGACCCGATAACCCGGTTATACATTTTTTTTATATATATTTATTTGTATATGTATGCAAATATATACAAATATATATAAATAAACATTAAAAATATATATATTTATATTTACTGTATGTTTACTGTATATATATATTTATAGTATTTTTTTATCTCAATTATTGAAACTTTTAGTTGTTTTAAACAAAAATATTTTAAACTTTATAATTAACCGGGTGACCCGGTAACCCGACCCGGTTGACCCGGTAACCCGGTAACCCGAACCCGACAAACCCGGCTATAGCTAACCGGGCATTCGGGCGGGTTTCCAATGTGCATAAAATTACCGGGTCGGGTCAAACCCGGCCCGATAACCCGGGACCCGACCCGATGTACACCCCTAACTTCTGGCACTTCTCGCATTTCCTGGCGTAAACCTGCGCGTCCTTCTGCATGTAGGGCCACCAGTAATCCTGGCTTATTGCTCTGTAGGCCAGTGATCGACCGCCTATGTGACTGCCGCAGATTCCTTCGTGGACCTCATACAGGAAGTCGTCCACCTTGCTCGGATGGACGCATTGGAGGTAAGGACCTGTGAAGGATTTCCTGTAGAGTTTGCCTTCGGGAGAGAGCCAGAATCGAGCTGCCTTGAGTCTGACCCTGTGGGCTTCAGTCTTGTCCTCAGGGAGCTGGTCATCCTTTAAGTAGGCGATGATTGGATCCATCCAGCTTGGGCCGAGATCAGCACAGAGGACAAGCCGAGATGAATGGAGTTCTAAGCTTGACCTTGATACTGACCCAACCTCGATGGTCCTTTTCTTCCCTGCTTCGACGGCGGAGGCCAGGTTTGCTAGCGCATCCGCGTGCGTGTTGGTATCTCGGGATATTTGCCTGACCTCGGCTTTCTGGAAATAAGACAGCAGTTTTTTCGCGAGGGCTAAGTAGGCCGGCATCCTGTCGTCCCTGGCCTGGTAGTCTCCAGCGAGCTGGTTAGTTACCAGTTGAGAATCGCTGAAGATCTCCAGGTGCTGGGCTCCGAGGATTTGGGCGCTGTTCAACCCTGCTATTAGTGCTTCATACTCTGCCTCATTGTTTGTCGCTTTGAAGTCCAGGGTGAAAGCCTGCTCTATGACCAGACCCTCTGGCGATTGGAGGACTATGCCGGCACCAGCTCTCTTGGAGGTGGACGATCCGTCGACAAAGATCTTCCATGCCGAGGTGGGAGACTGTTCGACCTCAGTCACTTCTGGCTCGTGCCCTGTGCCCCCAGTGCCGTGCCGGGCTGGGTCGGAGCTGAATTGGGCGAGACGAACTCAACGATGAAGTCTGCCAGAATCTGGGCTTTGATCGCAGTTCGGGGACGGTACTGTATATCATACTGCCCCAGTTCAACTGCCCACTTTGATATTCGCCCTGAAAAGTCAGCCTTCTTGAATATTGAACGGAGTGGATGCTCCGTGATCACCACAATGGCGTGGGATTGGAAATAATGGGAGAGCTTGCGGGAGGCACTGACGAGAGCCAACGCAAGCTTCTCCAACAAAAGGTATCTGGTCTCGGCATCGAGCAGGGTCTTGCTCGTATAGTAAATTGGTTTCTGAACTCCCTGGTCCTCTCTGATGAGGACTGAGCTCACCGCGTGATCCGAGACCGCAAGATATAAACACAAAACCTCCCCCGGAGTTGGGGTGGAGAGTAAGGGTGGTGACATCAAATAGGTTTTGAGCGCGGCCAATGCCTGGTCGCACTCAGGGGTCCACTGGAATTTTAAATTTTTCTTCAGAAGCTGAAAGAAAGGCCTGCACTTATCTGATGACCGGCTGATGAAGCGATTGAGTGCAGCAGCCATTCCAGTGAGCTTCTGGACTTCTTTCGTGGTAGAGGGGCTCTGAATGCCCTGGATCGCGGTGATCTGGTCTGGATTAGCCTCTATCCCCCTCCGCGTTACCAAGCTGCCGAGGAACTTGCCAGAGGCTACGCCGAAGGCGCACTTGGAGGCATTTAGCTTGAGCTTGTACGCGCGAAGGATGTCGAAGACTTGGCCAAGATCCGCCTGGTGGTCGCTGGAGTGCACTGATTTGACGACCATGTCGTCGATGTACACCTCTACCGTTCGGCCGAGCTGAGCCTGGAACATCTTTGTCACGAGGCGCTGATAGGTCGCCCCGCGTTCTTTAGCCCAAAGGGCATCACCTTGTAGCAGTAAGCGCCGCGGGGGGTTATGAATGACGTTTTCTCCTCGTCAGGCTCGTATAGTGGGATCTGGTGGTAGCCTCTGTAGGCGTCGAGGAAGCTCATTCGGTCATGGCCAGCGGTGGCGTCGATCAGTTAGTCAATCTTTGGAATGGGGAAACTATCTTTAGTGCAGGCCCTGTTCAAGTCTATGAAGTCCACGCACACCCTCCATTTACCAGTTTTCTTCTTGACCACCACCGTGTTGGCCAGCCAAACCGGGTACTGGACTTCCCGGATGGCTCCTGCCTTCAGCAGGTTGTCGACCTCTTCGACGACCGCATCTGTCTGCTGCAGCCCTGTCCTTCGGGCCCTCTGCACCACTGGCTTATGGTTGGGGTCCACATTTATCTTGTGGCACATGACCTCGGGGTCGACCCCAGGCATTTCACTCGGGCTCCAAGCAAAGACGTCGACGTTCTGCATCAGGAACCTGGAGAGCTCGGCTTTCTCTTCGTCTGGCAGCTGGGTGCCGATCAGGAAGAACCTATCTGGGTCTGCCGAGTTCAGCCTGACTTCGGCCAGGTCTTCAATGCTTTTCTTCTCGGGGTCTCGGCCGATTTCGTCTAGGCCTTTCTCGAATTCGGCGAGGTTGACGCGCTCTGGCTCCTTCACTGCTGGGACCGCGGCCAGCATGCACTGCCTGGCCTGCTGCTGATCTCCCTCCACTGTGACCACTTCCATTTTGCCCTCCTTGTTTTCGAGGACGAACTTCAGCTTCTGGTGGAGGGAAGAAGGAACTGCTTCCAACTTGTGGAGCCACGTTCTGCCCAAGATGACATTGTAGGGAGAAGGGGCGTCCACGACCAGGAAGTCGGCTAACACGGAGGCTCCGCCGACCCGGGTCTCCAAGGTGATCCTACCCTTGGGATAGACTGGCGTGCCGGACAACCCTAGCAGGGGTGCACGGACCTCCGTGAGGTCTGCTTCCGAGAGGTTATCTTCTTGAAGCAATCGTAGTAGAGGACCTCGAAAGAGCTGCCGGAGTCGACGAGGATCCTCTTCACGGTGAAGTCTTTTATCTTCATTGTGAGGAGCAGGGGGTCGTTGTGAGGGAGCTGGATTTCCTCTAGATCCTTATCTGAGAACGAGATCGCGGGTCGGTCTCGGCGAGCTCTCTTGGATGCCGGTGCGAGCTCGGCTTTCATCACCTCCTTCCCATGCGACGCTCGCCTGGCCTCGGCGCGGGCCTGCGAGCCTCCATGAGATGAGGGAGAGGGGACTGAGGATGCCAGATGGATCACGTTAATGATCTTCTCGGAATCCTCACTGTCTGGCTCCCGAGCCTCGCCCTGGTGAACTCGGCCCTCGCTGCCGCCGGCATCTTCTGCCTTGACGAACTCTGGAATGTGGCCTTCGCTGGCGAGCTTCTCCAGGTACCACTTCAGAGAATTGTAGTCCTCGGTCCTGTGCCCTTTACCTTTGTGGTAGGAGCAGTAGAGCTTGCTTCGGCTGCCGGTGGTGGGCTCATTCTTCAAGGGCGGAGGCCACTTGAAGAACGACTTGGTCTTTATCTTGCTCAGGATACGGTATACCGGCTCCTTGAAGACGACGCTGACGCTCTGATCGGCGCTGGTGGGAGGTCTGGGCCTCCATGTGCCCCCAGATCGGGACGACGTAGGCCTCGCCGAACTGGCGGCCCAGGCCTGCTTAGGCTCCTGCTTCTGGAAGGGCTTCCCGCCTCTCTGCCGAGGCTGGCTGCTCTTCTGCTCGGGCTCCGGTCTTTCGTCCTCTTCCCGGGCCTGGATTTCATCTTCCTCCCGGGCGACAAAGCGCTTTATCCGGGACATTAGCTCTGGCATGGACTCTGGAGGGTCTCCGACCAAGTCCTTCCGGAGGTCGTGGTCGGGGATCAGGGCATGTTGGAAGGCGTAGATTGCTATCTCTTCCCTAGTGCCCTCGATCTGGCTGTAAACCGCCCAGAATCGTCGGGCGAACTTGGCGAGGGTCTCACCCTGCTTCATTCTCAGGGCGAGAAGGTCCCCTTCTTTCTTGGGGACGGCGCTGTAAGCTTGGAACTTCTTTAGAAAGGAGAGCTGGAGCTCCTTCCAACTCGAAATCGACTTCTCTGGGAGGGCGCATAACCACTTCAGAAGGAGGTCACCCAAACTGGAGGAGAAGATCTTGCAGTTAAGGTGACCCTCATTCCCCCAGATGGACATCTTCTGGAAAAAGTGACGGAGGTGAGCGGATGGATCGGACAGTCCGTCGTAGGGGACGAACCGCGGGACGGAGAACCTTTTGGGCAAGGGGGTGCGCTCAATGTCCCTCGTGAAGGGCGAGGCCCCTAGATCAGTGTGGCCACAGATCTGCTTCTGGTCCCGCACGTCCAGGTTGCGCTGAAGAGCCAACCTGACGCGCTTGTCAAATTGCTCTTGCTCGTCGTCCTTTTCCGGAGTCTGGGCTCTTGACTTTCGCTTGGAGTGGTTCGGGCTGTGATGGCTATGGTTTCGGCCATCGCGGCTACGATGACTTCGGCTGTTGCTCGAGCCTTCATCATGGATCTGGCTCCGCTTGTGGTCCAGATGGTTTCTGAGATCTTCGCGAGGAGGCTGGGCTGCCCTGCTGGGGGCGTCCTTCTTCTTTCCCTGAGGATCAGAGACTTGCCTCAACGAGGCAGTTTGCGCTGCTCTCAGCTGCTGCTGGAGCTCGCGGATTAACCGCTCCTGCTTCTGGAGGAGAGCATTTTGAGCTGCAACATCTCCTCCAGCGGCAGGAGGTTGAACTCGACGCGTTTCTTCCACGGCAACGACTTTATCTTTGCGAGGACGCTCATGCCGACGTTCGTCGCGTCGGGGGTGGCGTAACTTCGTCTGCTGAGAACGAGGCCTCGAGTCCTTCTTGGAGGGGGACCTCGACGAAAAGCTGCGAGCCTAAGCGGCCCTCGCCTGCAGATGTGCCATGCACCGTTCGGGACCGCCCCTGAGGAGGGACGTCCGTCGACGGCGCTGGCAGCTCAAGCGCTGCTCTCGAGGACTCTCTGCCTTTCCTTGGTTTCGGAGGCATGGCTTCTGAGAGATTGAGGTTGAGAAGGTTGGGAAGGTTGGGAAGGTTGGGATATTACCTTCCCACAGACGGCGCCAATTGTAGGTGCAGAAAATAATGACCCACAATAACTGGGGAGCCTTAAAGGACTTATCCAACGTGGTGATGACTGGGTACCGTCCGAAAGCCTGAAAGAGAAGAACACACGGTCAGAGGACCCTGGCCTGGGCGGCGCAAGGCTCTCCGATGCCAAAGTCAGTGAAGGAACTGGAACGATGGAAGGAGAGGAAGAAGAGAGGCAGAGTAACAGCTCTGTGGGTTGGATTGTGCGTACCTTGCATGTGGTATGAAGCTCTATTTATAGAGGCTTGGGTCGTATCTTTGGAGGATATTTTGGTGTGGGTCCCATGATTCGACCGGGAAGTCATGATCAGCCCACAAAGTAATAAATGCGGTCCATTCCAGCCCACTTTGCATTTAATGCCAGTCGGATCAGCCTACATCGCATTAAATGCGCGTCTTGTTGGGCCAGATCGTGTTGGGCGCCTTTGACGGTAGGGGTACCATCGGATCCGCCCTCGGGCCTTGCCCTGATGTGGCTTCAGCCGCTGGATGCCGCCCTGTCAGGGATCTGGCGAAGATTGTGAACGGCTGGATGTCGCATCTGTCTTACTAGCTTGCGCCCCTATTCCTCCACGTGCCTAATGACGTGGGGGATGAGGGGTGCAAGTGGAGGCTCTTTCTTGCTTCGGCTTTCGTCCCGGCTCCTTCAGCCGAGGTGGAGCTCTCAGCCGGGATGGCACATGAGGTAGCCGAGCTCGGCGCTAGCGGCCCGGAGCTGCTTGACTTCGGCTAAGGCATCTGTCCCGGTAGCCGGGGTGAGTTTGGTGCCACATGGATGGCACGCGGATGGCACGTGAGAGTGCGTAGTCTCATCTGATGGCTGTGATTAGCGTAATCCTGGATTTCCGGAAATCTCCCCACACAAAGAAGATTTAGAAAAATCATGAAATCGAATGATGACGATTTTATGGAAATGTTAAGGAAAATTCTGATTTAGAAAGAATTTGTGTTTTAAAGACCTTTGCGGGATTGTGAGATTTTGTTGGGCTTAAGAAAGATTAGAATGGTTGTTAAGTCTCAATGGTTTTATCTGAAGTTATTAAGCACCTAGTTCTTTTTCACAATCAACCAATCTCAAGTGGCCCTACAATTAGAGAAGAGTTATATCTTGAAAACCTTATAATATGATCAGGATAAGTTCTTTTTTCACATGTAACGCTCGTATACGTTTCTTGTTATTTTGAAAACTGTATATATTATTTAAGGGAACGTTTGTGTATAAGCTTTTTCTGTGGAATGCAGAAATTGTCACGTCAGGAAAATCCATAATAATTGGATTCTATTGAGAAGGTCTTCCGCGGAAATTAAGAATCTAGTGCGAAACATTTTTTTCTGCAGAAATGGTACTTTTCATGTTTGGCGTTGCAATTTTCCATCTGAATAAAATTTTAGAGAGAAAGTGGGTTTATATCATAGCATGTGGCCATTGACCAGATTACATCAAAATGAAGTTACATCCCATGAAGAGGAAGTAGTATCAACACAACCAAGGAATACAGAGACAATCACACCGATCCTCCTCCATGCTCCCACCTCAGACACATCATCTTCTCTGGTGTCTACATGAGTTCAGAAATGTCCAAACAAATATGAGTAATTCCTCTTCCATTGGAGTTGGAGCAGAGGGGGTGGAGCTAGGGATGGGATCAGAATTGGGATAGGGTTGAGAGATAAAAAGAGATGGAGATGGATGAAGAGAGAGAAATGGAATGATGGATTTGGAATGGAGATGGACTGAGAAAGGGAAAGGGAAAAGGAGATGGAGATGAGCTTAATACGCCATGGAAGAGCTTAGCTTTTTGTTCCCCTTCAATTAGTCCTGTTTCATTATTTTTCACCACTGTCATCTAGGCCTTCCTATTTTTTTTATTTTTTATTTTTGGTATCAAATTGTCAACAAGGCCTTGTTCTCTCTAGTAATTGCCTGCTAAATGCTAGAAGTAAAGCAATCATAGGCCTAGGCCAACTCAAGTCCAACCTATAACATCCCGACCCTTAACCTCTTATTAATTATAATTAATTGCTTGATTAGTTAGTAAGAGTGTTTAGAGTCTTAACGAGTCGAGTTTATCGTGTGGATCACGCATGCGAAGTCTCGCGCGAGTCCGAGTTCGTTTGGGTACAATAGGGGATGGTTTGCAATTTCGGAAAGTTTTCAGGATTTTTTATGAGATTATGAGTTTTGTGAGTTTGGGTGCATTAGATAGGTCTCGACATTTCACGGACTTTAGTCTTCGTCGCGTTTCAATTTGTCCCATCAAAGAGCCCCAAAGATCATCATTAGCAACCAAAGGATTAAACCCAAATTAACCTAAAGCCTAACCTAATATAAGCTCCCTCACCCATCTCTTATCTTATCTCTTTCATTTCACTGTTGCTTCTCCAAAAAACTCAGCCCCTTCACTGTCTCCTCACTGCCGACGGTCACCGGAGCTCCGACGTCGCCAACAAAGCAAACCATCTTCTTCCCCAAGTTTCCAAGATCACAACCCTTCTCTTTTATAAGCTTTTCATCCACTAATCTTGGATAGGTAAGCTCCTAAAGCTTTTAAACTTAATGAATCTTCTTCTCTTTGATTAGAAATGGATTAGGATAGCTCATTGGAACCAATTGCATTTATTTTGTAGATCGATTTTGGGTGGAGAGTTGTTTTCCTTCTCTTTCAGCTCAAAAGAGGTTTTTCCCCAAAAATTCTCTTGGGTTTTTACTTAGCTCTTCATCAAAGGCAAGTAATCTATATATTATGATGGATATGTTTGTTTTTCCCTTGAATTGATGACTTATGATGATTTAGATGACCTTTGCTCAATTGATGTTTTAGATGATTGAAAACATGATAATTAGGCTTATGACCTTAATGAAATGGATTTTCATGTCTATGATTTGATTTGATGGATTGTGGGAAATAGAATGGACTTGTTATACTCATTTTGTGTTAGTATATCAAGTTCAGGGAAGAAGGAATGGAAATGACCCATGTTCATTGCAGTTACAGAACCTGGGTTCTGTAACTGCAGTGCACGCGGTCGACCGGCCGGGGGGCTCGGTCGACCGGCTACACAGAGTCAGGCTCCCCTAGAACCTAACGGAAACACTATGCCCATTTAAGTTTACAACTGCCGATCAACCAGCCAATGGCTCGGTCGACCGGGCATGCATGGAGGAGGTCGACCTAATCTCCTCAGGTCGACTGGGCTCCTTGTGTGTGGGTCGACCAGCCCAAGCCAACTGTAAATTCCCTCTTGGAAGAGACTTTTTCACCCTATTCTGGATGGACTTAAATGGAACATTGGCTACCCTTTTTGAACTCATTTCACTATGTGTGAGGATGTTTTGAGCCGACGTTCTTCATGGTTATTCCGGTTCTATCGGGATTCAACATAACTCAATCTTGAATAGTATGAGACAACGGGATACCCTTCTTTAAATCTATGCATGAAGATTGTTCGTTTAGGTATCCTGAATGCTATAACCCCTTTCATTGACTGAGTATGGATGTACGATGCTTCGGGATTAATATTGTACCTAGGATTGGATTGTCCATCGCTTATGACTCCGAATGGTACCGTTTGGTACCTTCTGCATTAAATGTCCATGTTCATTAGCTTCGTTTGCTTTAATTTGTTTGGGATCATATGAAGAACTTAGATGATGAACTTAGGATCTCTTTTGATGTTTCGTTTGTTCTGAAGTTTGATGAAAGTGTTGAGGCTAGGCGGCTTTGATTGTAAGGCTTATTGAGAACTGCTTATGATGAGGATGTTTTGAAGAAGTTTGATGGTTTTGGTTTTGATTTGATGATGGAAAAGTAGTTTCTCTATGGTATAATGAATCTTGTTCACGCAAGAAAGTCTAGCCCCTCACTATTGTATGTTTAGGTCGACTCTTGTGTCAGGCACCACTCAGCTGTTAACGCCCAACACATTTGGGGCACCATTTGTGTGAGGACTTTGGATTGAACGTATGCGCAGTACGATTTTTTATATTTTAGATGGATGTACACCATTGGATACCTGTTTTGAAGAAGTTTGATGTTTTGTTTTATTTTAAAGAATATCATTCTGATTACTTGCCGGGTTTTTTTCCCGTGCCTATTGCTTATCTCTACCACAGCTCTCATGTTGAGTCGGGAGGGCGATGTTGAACTATCCCGTGGTGATTAGCATATGTGGACTGCCTATTTGTTAGATGTTCTGTTAGTCTGTTTATGATTTGAATGTTATACATTTCTTATGATCAGAATGCTATGCATTCAAAATAATCTTATATATTGTCTACTCTGATTCGTTTTGCATATCTATTGATGTTTTATATATATTGCTTGCCGACCTTCGTATCTGATAATGCTACTCTTGGTGCATAGGTACCGATCCCTTCTTTACTGAGGAGGAGACTATGGAGGAGGTTCAGACGGATCAGTCTGATGACCTCCTAGATTACTGGACGGACGGCGTTGTATAGCTGTATCGACCCCGTACTTGAGAGCCTTCATGCTTATATGGATAGATTCATCTTTTGGTTACTTTTGTTTATAATTTGATTAGGCCCAAATTTTATATGGCCTTTTGTGTAAATAATACTTTTGGTTAATGTTGTTTCAAATTTGAACACTAGTTATGATAATTCAGTATTTACTCTAAACTATACATCTTTAGATACCAATTGTATGTTTGAAGCTTTCGCTATTTGTTTCACGTATTCGAGGAAATATTTATACCTCACAGCGGTCTTCGATCCAGTTGGGACATGATTGGGGCAAAGTTGCATTTGATTTATGTTGAAAAAATTCTAATTTTCCCTAATCTCAGGCATAACTCCAGTTTCACTTTTGGGGGCGTGACACAGCCCATTCATAATTAGGATCGAGTTTTATACTCAACCCTTGGTCCTTTTTCAGCCTAAGACCAGGCCTAAAGATTTTAGTCATGATTTATTAATTTCTTTCACAATTTTAGTATATTATATTGACACATAAATTACCCAATCATTAAAAAAAAAAAGAAATCAGCCCAATGACCAAGAATGCAAACACAATCTTTAATTGGGCCCATAAAAGGGTGCATGCCCAGATTTTTGGGTGGGATTCTTTGACTAACCTGGGAATCAGAGTCCACTGATGCCCCTCGAATGCAGTTGTCTTCTTTGGTACTTGAAATTAGACTATGGTATTGACTGAAGTTTTTTCCAAGAATAGCACCATCAAATAAACTAATTCCCATAATAGCATCCATTTAAAAATAATACCCAGAATAGCATCCCTAGCCTACGTGGCATATCCAATCCTGGAGTCAAGCTGTTTTGTCCAATCCCCTTGCGCCAGTTGGACAAAATGCTATGTCAGCATTATACCTTCTCATGCAAGAAAAAAGACAAAAAAAAACAGGGTCTTTATACAATTACAGAAAATTGCTTCACATCCTCTCCACAGCATCTCAGCACCTGCACCTCCTCCGACCATGCGTTCCTCGTCACGTCGGCCGGCATTGGATTGACACGAGCACGCCGCACCCTTCCATGGTTCCGACGGATCCGCGGCTAGAGAAGTGGCCTCATAGCCGCGCCCTTCCATGGTTCTAGCGGAGCCGCGGCTAGAGAGGCCGCCAGAATTGCGGATGCAGCCACACCCAAGCCAGCCTCATAACTCTGTCCACAATCTTCAACCACAAGACCCATCTCATACTTGTGAACCCAATTCAAAAGTCGACTCTGCAACATCTCTCTGTTGTCTCCACCCAACCAAACACCCCTCTACCCACTCGAACCCACCTTTGCTCTGACCACTTCCAACTCACGATCCATCTCAGTATTCCACCCTCCACTCATCTCCAAAACCAATCCACAAACCTTCCAAGCAGATCTGAACCAAACATCAACACCATCTGCATGTTCCACATTTTCAACACTGCCGCTATCAAACAATCCCATGTCGGGCCTTATTCACTTTACTGGAAACAGATCCCCCCTCTGCATATCCTCCTACTTCATCTCCACTTTCAGACCGGAACACGCATCACCCCTACCATGCCCACTTACCTATTCCACCTTCAGAAAACCAGCACCTACACCTTCATCCATGACCAGCAACCCAACCACATGACCCATTTGTGCATTGCCACACCTTTTCACCATCCTTTCACATCTCAAAACCTGCAAAGACCACATCAACTTTCCATATCACCTTCCACTCAGCCCATTCAACCTATCCTACATCACAGACCCTGAGTACATCACTGTCTTCAATCTTCTTTCTCCCCAGCTTCTTCTTTACAGATATAACCCACCTCCTTTCTCTTCACTCCCCACCTCTCCCTGTTTTCCTCTTCTTCTTTTATCTGTTTTATCCATCATCTCTTCAACATGTATCAACAAGATAGCCCACCTCTCTGTACTAATCCAATTCTAGCCAAACAAACACCATACATCCTCACCACTTTACATGAAACCCACTTCACAAATCCCAACATCAAAAAGCAGCAATAGCTATCTTCCATTTCACTCACTTATCCTCCTAACCAAATAATCTCACAAATCTGGCCCCACTTCATTCGAACCCATCTCAAGAGTAAATGTTTTGATTGAGTTTCTGCTGGATCGATTTGGCACAAAAATTGTAATATCTTACAGTTGAATTTGGTGGCCCAATCGATTTTTTTGGACGATCAGATCAGCTTAGGCGGTATCTGCAACTCCGGCGACCTCTCTGGCCACGGATCCGTCGGAACCATGGAAGGGTGCGGCGTGCTCGTGTCAATCCAGTGCGGGCCGGCGTGACGAGGAACGCATGGTCGGAGGAGGTGCAGGTGCTGACATGCTGTGGAGAGGATGTAAAGCAATTTTCTGTAATTGTATAAAGACCCTCTTTTGTTTTATCTTTTTTCCTGCTTGAGAAGGTATAATGCTGACATAGCATTTTGTCCTCTTTTGTTTTTTCCTTTTTCCTGCTTGAGAAGGTATAATGCTGACATAGCATTTTGTCCGGTTGGCGCGAGGGGATTGGGCAAAACAGCTGGACTTCTGGGTATTATTTTCAAATGGGTGCTATTATGGGAATTAGTTTATTTGATGGTGCTATTCTTGGAAAAAACTCTATTGACTGGTGTTAAAACTTTATGAGTGAGAGACCCACATGTGATCACATATTTATCCTGGATAGCACAATCAAACCAATAAGGACTCAGTACTGTTGGATCTGGACCCATTTATTTTGCTGGCATCAGTTTACCATGGTGGCCTATAAAACGATGCATTCCCAGATTTTTGAGTTGGGTTCTTTGACTAACCTGGTAATTAGATAGGTCCATTGATCTCCCTCAAACGCAGCTATCTAGGTGAGAGAGCTGTGGGACCCACCTGTGATCACATATTTGTCCTTTATTGAAACCAAACCAAGGACTTATACAATTAGGTCAGGACCCATTTATTTTTTAGGCACAGCGTTGAACGCCATGCAAGCTCAGAAGATCTATGTTCATGGATAGGTGCTAAAAGATTTTATGAAATTATTCAGCCCTAATTGAGTAAACATGCCAAATAGTGTGGAATTTTCACTCCATTTAGGGCTCCTTTTCTTACTTGAAAATTTACTTTCACTCAAGATCATCGTCAGTTCTTGATTTAGCGCTTAGTCAAATTTCATTTCAATTGTAGATATGTCCACTGTCTGATTGGATCCTGGCCATGTCATGAAAATATTCAAAACACATGGATTAGACATGATAAATCTGATGATAAACATAACCCCATTTTTAGTAAAAAAACTTTTCTTAGAGGTAAAAACAAGTTTGTGTATAAGTTTTTGAGCAATTAAGATTTCAAAAGAGAGCCTCATTGATGGACTTGTAATACTAAGCCCTCTTATCTGATGATGACTAGGATTGGATTTAATGTATATCCTTGAATGATGAAAGGAATCTGTGGTAAAGAAGAAAATTATTTTGATTTTCCACTCAATCCCTCTTTCAATCATTTGGTGTGATACATTCTCGCACAGAAAAGAGAAAGATGAACTAATTCTCCTTGATAAAGATGATCTTGATTTCCTATGTTGGGTGTAGGAAGGTGGAATTTCTCTCTAATGGAAATGGAATCACATGAAGAGTGGAATGCACCCTTAGATGATTTAAAATCCTTGGACAATGTTAAAAGCTTGGGGATAGACATAGATAACTCGAAAGGCTAGGTTGCGGCAAGGTTAATGTTCATCAGCCAGTTATAGATTAGGATGGCAATTCCATAACCAACCAACCTGAACAAACCCAACTTGATAATTCAAGCTGACCACATTGTCACGACCCCAAATCCCTAATTAGGATTAAGATGCAATTAAGGGCTAATGGGGCCGAAATGGCGCACGGGTGTCGAGGACATGTGAAGCCTCGATCCACGCGCCATTTATTTCACCCACAAGATTCCGCTATGTGAGATTCTGCAAGGTCCTCGATCCACGACGATCTTCATGGCAGAAACTTGCATTGGCCATTTCCGGAAACAAGAATAAAAGGGATCGGGATATAATGGCATCATTAGACTGGATAGCAGAAAGGAATTCATTTCGTAGCTAGCATTCAAGTTTAGCAAAAGATTAAGTTTAGTTACATTCCAGAATAAGGCCGTACAAAAATACCAATCAATAATTACAATGATCAAAAGATGAAATTTTCCAAAATAACAAAAACCTAAACGATGATGTTACGAGCTCTGCAGCTTTGGGCGCTATTATATGTCGTCAGCTGCCCACTCTCATATAATTGGCGGATCCTGTTAAACCTCCGCAAAGTCTAATTCGAGCGCGTACGCGAGATCGTTACCTACGTCATCAAGCGTAAATTAAACAGGAGTCTGGCAAGTATTCAAGATAAAAAGCATAATTTGCATGTACAAAAGTAGAATATCAACACGAATGACTAATCCAAATATTAGTGACGGTGAGATAGGCAAGCTAATGCATGAGAATATGATTAACAAAATCATAAATAGTGATTAATTCTGATTATTGACTACTTGGCTACCACTTTGCATAATTCATAGGACCGGGGAGCAATTGCTAGCCCCTAACGAATTGGCTGAGGTACGTCGGAACTCGTCTTGGAGTCCATCACTGGGGTACCCGGTCTGCTCCGGACAGGATGGGTACTTAAATGACACTGGTCACATACAAGACTACAAATTGTAGCAAGCAATATACATATAACCATATATAATAAATACAATAATAATAGCTTGGTGGTGCCGACTCGAGAATCAATGCAGAATGCAAGGTTCAGTTCTTAAATCGGGAATTAATGAGTAATTCAGTTACTCAGGAGTTATATGTGCAAGTACGGGGATAACAGACCATTAAAATGCTTAAGAACATAAAACGATGTTGATTCAAATGTTTTTAAATAGTGAACCAAGTTAAGCCGCGCTTAAGGCAATAACCGAGTTAAAACGGGTTTTAAACTACAAGAAAGTTGGCTTTTAGTGGCAACTTTTTTAGCCGCGACACAATTTTTGCCACTAAAAACTCACCTTTAGTGGCAAAAATGTGATGTCGCCACTAAAGGTATTATAGTGCTCACATTTAGTGGCAACTTTTATGTCGCGGCTAAATTTTGCCACTAATTCCTTGGCGGAAAATTTTGGCGCCATGGGATTTTGGAGGGAAAGAGATTTTGTGGCAAGTTTTAATTTGTCACCACTAATGGCCTAGGGTTTTAGTGGCAACATTTTACTTTCGACGCTAACTGCTTTGATGTCTTACTTTTAGCTGTGACTTTTGTTTTTGCCATTGTATGCACTATCTTTTGCGGCAACTTTATGTTGCCACTAAAGACATACCTTAAGAAAACGACCTTTACTTGCGATATTTTTAGCCACAATTTAGCTGTTGTTGCTAAAAATGCACCTTTAGTGGTGAAATTTATTGTAACCACTAAAGATATACTAGTGAGGACATTTAGTGGCAACTCGTATGTTGTAGCTAAAGGTCATTTTAGAGGAAAAGATATTTAGTGGCAACTTCTAATCTTTTCACCACTGATGGTCTAAAATTTTAGTGACAACTTTTTATTTTCATCACTAATTGCTTTTAGTTGCGGTGTTCTTTTTTTTTTTTTTTCCCACTACATGTGCAACCTTCTGTGGTGACTTTATATTGTCACTAAAGACGTTACCCAAAACATTACTTCTCATCTCGTATTGTTCTCAAATATGAGAACCCAAATGCTTCAGTGATCACACACAATATCAGCCAGAAACTATGATCAGGTGCATGCATCTCCGTTAAGACTTTTTTTTTCCTCATGCGATAGAGGCTGAGACCCATTGAATCCAACGACAGAGACAGTTTTCCTCCAATCTTTGTCCTACATCTTCCAGGATGAAAATATTAGAGTTCACATCTTTAAGGTTTTTATCAAAATAAATTAATTTTATTTAATTACCAAGTTTTGCAAAATATTATTCAAATGGAATAGGACCTGTCTGAAGGTTTTAAACCCCCAAATCCTAAGGGTTAAGGTCCTCAATCAGATCTCAAAGATGTAATTCAAACAACACAAACAATAATCACAAAATCAACAATCAATCACCACGAGAGAGACAACGATATACGTGGAAAAACCCTTCCAAACAAGGGAAAAAACCACGGGCCCTGGAACTCGGTCCAGGAAGAGATCAAACACTAATAATTCGAAGATTACAAGAGAACTTACAACCCCTCCCCAGTTGAACAACAACCTAAGGACTGCAGAACCTCATGCCGGCGCCTCGCCGTTCATCTTCTCCCGTGCTTGACTCTCCGTCTACACCCTCAAAGCAACTCCGAGATGAAACGAACCAAAGATAGAAGAAATGGACTCTAGAGATGGAAAACTCAGCTCAAAATGGATGAATCTCTCTAGAGAATAAAAATCCCTCTCACAATGTTAGCAGCCGTCCTTGAATGTCTAAGAGAGGTAAGAGTTCCATTTAGGGCAAAATATAACAACCCTTATATAGTAGAACCACTAGGGTTTGCCCAAAATAGAATTCTGTAACGAACGTTCGAACACTTAAGTGGAACGTTCGAACACTTGTGCTTTCTGAAAAATGGCTCGAAAGCTTCTGGCAAGCAACGTTCGAACACTTGTGCTGAACGTTCGAACTTTGCTCTTCTTTGGTCTTTGGCCTGGGAGCTTCTGGCAGGCAACGTTCGAACACCTGTGCTGAACGTTCGAACTCTGGACAGCAACGTTCGAACTTTGGTACTGAACGTTCAAATTCTTGGGCTCTCGGAAAACTTGGCTTGAAAGACTCTGGACAGCAATGTTCGAACTCTGTTCGAACGTTCTAAGTTTCTGCTTCTGAAAATTCTAACTGTGGAGCTCTGGTCTTTGGTTTGAAAGCTGTACTCCCATGGGATTTTGCAGTCCATTCTAGAAAAATGAAAAACACATAAATCAAATCCAAGTTTTGTCCAATCCCATGAATTATGCCAACACTTAAAACCTTACAATCTCCCCCTTTGGCAATTCATGGACAAAACTTCCTAAGATATACATTCTACCCTTGAAAGCCCAAAACACTCAAAAGATTTGAAGAATCATCACAAGAGGAGCCTTTATAACCTGCAAACCAAATACCAAACCGAAACCACTGGGCAAAGATCTTGTCAGTAAAACGAGAAATTGAAACTAAGATAATCACATAAACCAAATGCCAAACCAAACATTCAAGCCAACAAATAAAATAAAGCCATTAGTCATCTCCCCCTTTTTGTACATAATTGTCAAAGGAAATAAAGTTCAACACAAGATAGTCAAAATAGCCAACACAAAACAAAGTCATCAACAGAACAAAAATCAACTCTTTTCAATAATGCATAACTCTCCCTACACACCATCCCAACTTCTTCACAAAACCATCTATTCAAACACAACCAAGAGAAATAGGAATCATTAGCCATGTATCTATCATATGAGACAAAAGATGACAAGAATTTTTCAAGAAATAGAGAAACCACAAGGTATGTCCAAGAAACCATGAGGAAAAGAACAAAAACACATGAAAGGCTCACAACCTAGTAAAGAAGAAGATTTTAAGCACACCATTTGATGAGGAAGGCTCCTAGTAGAGGAAGGAAAGAGAGGGCGCGGCGGCTGCAAATGAAAGAGTTCGAAGAAAATTATAATTTTCTAAAAGATTTAACCAGTGAGTCTGTGTGAGGGGCAAATCAATTCTCAAGTTAATCAAACTCCCACTGAATATTAAAACCCATTTGGATGTCTCCTTCTAAACTGAACAACACTCAATATATTTTTTTTAAACATTTTCTCACAAAGCCTAAGCATTTTTTTATAATTACATAGTCTGGTTCCTTAAGCTTTCTATTTAACCCTTGTAACGAGCAAAAGGCCAATGACTCCCAAATCAGATGACTTTAGGGCACTAGGTATAGAAATACCCCTACGGGCTTACTGCTCGGGTTAAAAAGGCTACGAATCCAAACAAGCCAGTTTTTTTTTTTTTGAACTCTCAACCATGAAATGAGAACTCATGAGGAACATACTCAATGAGTCTACATAACCGGGCTAATCTAGCCAAACAAGACCAATTAGGGAGCAAATCCAATAGATCTTCATCAGCAATCTAAAAATGTCAAACAAGACGAGCTACGGAGCAAACCAGCAAGACTTCGTCAATAACCTAAATTCGCCAGGAGACAAAAAGATAAGCTAACATTCAGAAAAAAATAATGGAAATAAGGAGTAAACTCATCCCATTTGAAATACTTTCAAACTGAAGTGCCGTGCAAAGAGAATGATCAAAACTTTCAGAAATGTAGGGGATTAGAAAAACAAACAAATACCTAGAAACATTCTAAGGGGATTAGGCCTATTTCGATCAAGTGGCTTAGTAAAGAGATCAACTAAGAGATGATCAAACAAGATGTGTTCCAAAACCAAAATCTTCTCCTTTACTAAGTCATAAAAAAATGGATGTTGAATATCTATGTGTATTATTCTAAAGAGCTACATCAGATTCTTGAAAATATCTATGGTACTCTTGTTATCACAGAAAACACTCACCATCCCTTGAGAAATCCCATAGATAGACAACATATGCTTCATCCAAAGTAGTTGTGTGCAACAAATCCCCCTCCAATATAATCTGCCTTTGCTACAATGTAACAGTTATCAGAAGTCCTCTTTCCCTCAAGAACAATCTTTCCCTTTTTGTCAACAATAGTGCATTCTTTTAGGGAAAAGTGGACATCATACTCTGTGTCACACAGTTGGCTAATACTAAGTAAGTTAGCCTTCAAACCATTAATAAGAAATACATCAGAAAGAGTAGATATCCCAGGAATGTAAACTGTGCCTTTTCCAACAATTTTTGACTTACCTCCATTACCAAATTGAATAACACCCTCAGCACGCATCTCAAGAGAAGTGAACAATGACTTGTTCCCAGTCATATGTCTTAAACAACCACTGTCCAAGTACCACAAATTTGAGTCTTGTGCTTTCAGTGGAGACAAGACCGCATTGCAACACAAGTCTGATTTACGAATCCATATCGATTTGGTCTTGACTTGCGGAGGAGAATATCATATCATCCTCTGTTGCTCATGTAAGTGCCTTTTCAGTTTTCGACACTGTGGTCGAATATGTCCTCTTATCCCACAATAATGACAAGTTGGGATAGAGTTTGTCATCAATTTTCGACAAAAAGGTCGAATATGACCTTTCACTCCACAATGGTGACAAATAGGCACAAACTTAGTTTGAATGACTTTTCCTTTTGATGCACTAGGAACAAGATTTACATGAGTAATGGTAGGAACAATAGGGGTGTTTTCATTTTGGATGGGGCCTTTAACAAAAATAGAATTACCCTTTGAGTTGGATGAAGAAGCAACATCACCATATCCTATCCCATGTTTATCCCTCTTTTGTTGACTTAGAATCTCATCCAAAGTTAAGGAGCCATTGTTCATCCTTTTGAGTGTACTTTTTGTT
The DNA here is from genome assembly GCA_012931725.1 of Litsea cubeba. Taxonomy (NCBI): domain Eukaryota; kingdom Viridiplantae; phylum Streptophyta; class Magnoliopsida; order Laurales; family Lauraceae; genus Litsea; species Litsea cubeba. Next base: position 26,206,091 of record CM022948.1, on the reverse strand, counting down.
GCAGTCAATTCACTGTACACCATATTCAATTTTTCTTCAAGATCATGCTTTTGGTTCTTGAGAATGGCTACTTCACTTTGGAGATCTTTCAGATGCTTCTCATCATCACACCCATTTTTATCTGCATCAATTGACAGTTCAGTCAACTTTGAACACTTCGATTCCAATTGATTTACCTTGCTCCGAGCTTCATTCAATTCATTTGACAAGGTAACATTTTCAAGTTTCAAGTGTTTCAACTTGGCTGACTTTTTCTCATTTCTCCTTGCTAGCTTCATTGAATCTTTAAGAAGCTTTTCATACCGTGTTTCCAAGTCTTGATCATCATCAGATGATTCGTGAAAATTCACTTCATCTTCTGACTTAGAATCTTTGTCAGAAGAACCCTGCACAGAAGAGATTTTAGAAGATCGAGACATCAAAGCAAGAAATCTTCTACCACCTTCAGGGATTGACTCTGATTCACTCTTCTCATCTTCTGTGTCATCATCCCAAGTAACATTCAGAGCTCTATCCAATCGCCTTTCAACATGATTAGCACATTTAGCAGCAATGTGGCCATATCCTTGACACTCAAAACATTTGATGTCCTTTGAAAAATTCTTAGGCAAATTTTTGCATGGGGGCTTGTCACCCTTAGGGACATAGCTATTCATAGTTTGTCCCTTGTTTTTCAAAAAATTCCTCTTCATCCCACTCTTGTTGTTTGTCAAAAATTTCTTAATTTTTTTCACAAAGACAGCCTCATCTCTTCATTTTCAGAAGTATCCTCTGTTTCATCATCAGGTTCACAGTTTTCATTTTTAGATGAAATAAGAGCCATTCCTTTGGGTTTAAGAGAATACAAGTAGTTGGCCTCATAAGTTTGCAGATTTCCAACTAATTCATCAACTCTCAGAGAGTCCAGATTTTTTGTCTCCTCAATTGCCACCACTTTAGCATGATACTTTGGGGGAAGAGATCTTAGGATCTTCTTGACAACTTTACTATCTGAAATTGGTTCCCCCAAGCTGAAACAATTATTGACTATGTCACTCAATTTCAGATAGAATTCATCAAAAGTCTCAAATTCTTTCATCTTTAATGATTCAAAGGCAGTGGTGTAATTTTGGAGCTTGGTCTGTTTGACCTTATCTGTACCCTCATGGACCGTTTGGAGAATGTCCCATGCTTCTTTAGCGGTGGAGCACGAGGATATTTTTCGAAACTCCGAAGGAGACAAACCATTGTAGATGGCATTAATGGCTTTGCTATTACAATTCGAAGCATATTTCTCCTCCTTGGTCCATTCAGATTTACGTGTGTGAACAAAACTCCCATCAATTTCAATTTTGGGTAGAGAGTACCCAACTTCAACACAATCCCAAACATCATCATCAATAGATTTTAAAAAAGCCATCATCTGAACCTTCCAATAAGCATAATTTGACCCAAGTAACAAAGGAGGCCTTATGGTAGAGGATCCTTCTTGGTTGAATTCCATATTCTAGATCTGATTGATCGTTTCACACAATATCTTAGTGTGACCTGCTCTGATACCAATTGAAGGTTTTAAACCCCCAAATCCTAAGGGTTAAGGTCCTCAATCAGATCTCAAAGATGTAATTCAAACAACACAAACAATAATCACAAAATCAATAATCAATCACCACGAGAGAGACAACGATATAGGTGGAAAAACCCTTCCAAACAAGGGAAAAAACTATGGGCTGGAACTCGGTCCAGGAAAGAGATCAAACACTAACAATTCGAAGATTACAAGAGAACTTACAACCCCTCCCCAGTTGAACAACAACCTAAGGACTGCAGAACCTCATGCCGGCGCCTCGCCGTTCATCTTCTCCCGTGCTTGACTCTCCGTCTACACCCTCAAAGCAACTCCGAGATGAAACGAACCAAAGATAGAAGAAATGGACTCTAGAGATGGAAAACTCAGCTCAAAATGGATGAATCTCTCTAGAGAATAAAAATCCCTCTCACAATGTTAGCAGCCGTCCTTGAATGTCTAAGAGAGGTAAGAGTTCCATTTAGGGCAAAATATAACAACCCTTATATAGTAGAACCACTAGGGTTTGCCCAAAATAGAATTCTGTAACGAACGTTCGAACACTTAAGTGGAACGTTCGAACACTTGTGCTTTCTGAAAAATGGCTCGAGAGCTTCTGGCAGGCAACGTTCGAACACTTGTGCTGAACGTTCGAACTTTGCTCTTCTTTGGTCTTTGGCCTGGGAGCTTCTGGCAGGCAACGTTCGAACACTTGTGCTGAACGTTCGAACTCTGGACAGCAACGTTCGAACTTTGGTACTGAACGTTCGAACTCTTGGGCTCTCGGGAAACTTGGCTTGAAAGACTCTGGACAGCAACGTTCGAACTCTGTTCGAACGTTCTAAGTTTCTGCTTCTGAAAATTCTAACTGTGGAGCTCTGGTCTTTGGTTTGAAAGCTGTACTCCAATGGGATTTTGCAGTCCATTCTAGAAAAATGAAAAACATATAAATCAAATCCAAGTTTTGTCCAATTCCATGAATTATGCCAACACTTAAAACCTTACACTGTTATTTCCTTGTCACTATATAATTATTAGCTTGGATCCTCTCCGAGTATCCGGGAGACTCATTGGGGCAAGTTTTTCTCATGGGCCCATTCGTTCCCATAATCGTCTTTTGGCTTCTATAGGATACGCTGGAACTTTTTTGGGTGGGGCCCACTCATTTTTATATATGGATAATCAGAGTCGTTCAAAATGATCGGCTTACTTCTTTATGGGGTATCCCAAATTTTTGCTTATAACTGAGCCGGTCCCACCATAAGATTGACCACACAGAAAAATGGGTAAAAATGTCTTTTTATTAACATTTTTTTTTTGTGTGTTGATTGTATGGTGAGAAAACCTCCATTCAAATCAAGAGTTGAAGATACTTCATAAATTTTAGGGGTGCTCATGGGCCAAGTTAGTTTGAGCCAGATCCAGGCCTAGCCTGCTTTGCGCCAGGCTTGGATATGTAATTAAGGCCCGATTAATAATTGGGCCGAGCTTGTATTAAGTGATGGAAAGCCCATAGCTCGTCCCGGCCCGACTTGTATAAGAAATGCATGTAATTTAAATTAATTAGTACTCTGATGCCACAGAAGTGATGAAAAGCCCAGTTCAGCGCTACCCGATTAATTAAATGGGTTGGCTCGGGCCTACTTTTATGGTCCGTGTCGGGCTTGGGTTAGGCCTTGGACAATGTTGCTAAATTCAGGTCGGGCCTGGATATGCCTTAGCTCGGCCCAACCTGGCCCATGAGCACCCCTAATAAATGTATGGAGTGCTTATTCTGAATAACTTTGATTATCCATCTAGGGCCGAACCCACAGGCAAGGAAAAACCCCATACAACTTGAAAAAACCACATAATTAGGCCTGTATTTAAAGCTCGCCACTTAAAAACCTAAGAAATCCCAACCCACCCTTAATAAATCCACTCCCTCCCGCCCTTCAATTGGACTCTAAGTAATCCCCAAATTAGAAAAGGACTCTGCGGCATCCAAGCAACTATTGTTATCAGAGACGTGTGCAAAACCCTTCTTCCCAAATAACGTCGATCTGCGTCTATCCTTGCCATTGCAAAGCTCCAGATCGAGGCATGATTTCTTCTCCTCTCTCTCTCTCTCTCCCCATGCCAATCCACTCTCTCTTCCCCTAACCGCCTCACCCTCTCTTCTAGTCATGTCTCTTTCTCTCTCTCTCTAAATAATATTTGATGGGTCTGTTACAATGATGATTAGTGGGGGTAATGCTATCTTTGATATTTTGGTTTAGTCAAAAGCAATAGAATCTGTTTTAAGTGGATGTGATCATTCGATGTTATGAACAGAGACATTATCAGCCGCCTCACCCTCTCTTCTTAAAACTTACTTTTAGAAAAGCATGTTTGATGCAAGTTGAAGGATGCCAGATAAAGAAATGTTCATATGCCTTTCACTAACCCACAATAAGACCGTCCAAAACAGAACTCAAGATCTCCTCATTACTAACACATAATAAGACCACAGACTAAACGTAGGACCGACCTGAATGGGAACCCTTTCACATATTTTAAGACCACAAATTATTTTATCATAATTCTGTTATTGGATTTTTTGATAATTTTGTTATTGGAATTGTAGGTAACCTCTAATATTTGTGCATGGATGGTGTTTAGTGATTCTTCTTTTGATGATTCTGGATTTTTTTGATGATTATGTTATTGGAATTGAGGTAACCTCTACTATTTGTGCATGGATGGTGTCTATGATTCTTCTTTTTCTAGATTTTATTCTTTCCATTGATAATTAATTCTGTTATTAGATTTCTTGATGATTCTGTTATTGAGTTTTTTTATAATTCTGTTATTAGGTTTTTTTATGATTCTGTTATATGAGGTATGTTTATAAATCATGGTCGTTGAGACTTTATCGAAACTTTTCCACATCAACCTGTTGGAATTTGAGATGTACTGAGAAGTCTTATGAAGCATTGAAGTGTTTAGTATCTCAAGTATCATTTTGAGTTGGAATTATTGTCAACACAATGTCACAAGTGTGGTGTTGATAGTGTGGTGTTGATAGAGCTTCAAAGAAAAAACAGAGCTGCAACAGTACAGGAATTCAGAATTCCTGAAGCAGTGTGGCCGGTCGACCGAGGACCCCACGCGGTCGACCGGGCAAGACAGTTAGCTCCCAGTTATTTTGTGCCACAGTGTGTCGCCGGTCGACCGGGGACCCCATGCGGTCCACCGAGCACGGGAACCAGAATTCGCAGAAATTAGAAGTTGTGCACGAAAATTCAGGAATCTTATGTATTTCGTTTGGGACTCTTTCTAAACGAATTCTAGCCTAATTTGAACACTCTTAAGGGTTACCATAACCTATATAAAGGCTTGATTGGTTCGTTTTCAAGAGTACAGAAGAGAAGAGAGAACAAAACAGAAGAGAAGAGAGAACAAAACAGAGGAGTTTTGGAGAGAAGAGTGATTGGAGAAGAAGGCGCTGCTGTGTGCTGTTGTGCTGCAAGTTTCTACAGCAAGTGTGGACGAGAATGTGCTCATGAAGATGGTGATTCGTCCATAGATAAGTGTCTCTCTTTTTTATGCTTTAAATTTCAATTTGTAAGGGATTGAGAGAGAGATTGTAGAGGGGAAGGGTTGTAGAAAAGTTCTCTACTTTAATTCTGTAGAACATCAAGTTGGTGCTTGGTGTTAGGGGTTTGGTGATCCTATATGTTGGTGCAGATAAATTGTAAAGGGAGTAGGTGCTTCCTAGATAGTTGGTGCTATCTGAAACTTAAGGGTTGGTGCTCTTTGTCGTTGGTGCGACTAAATAGATTCAGACCTGTTTCGGATCGGTGTTCGGACAGTCTTTGAACCGTGGACGTAGCCTTTTGGTGAACCATTGATGGAGAAGAAGAAGAAAAGTCTTGAAGATCTGAAGAACTCTTGGTCTTGAAGCCCTCTTGAGATTATTGCAAAAGAAAGTAATAAAAGCAAGAGATCCAACCTCCTCCTTGCTTTTATAGAAGAGAGCAAACCAAAGAAGGAAAGAAGAAAGAGGTAAGTGTTACTAATTAGTAACCTTACCAAAAGAAAGAGATTAGAAAGATTCTTTCCCAAAAGAAAGATATCTTGAGGGATTCTCTCCCAAAAAGAAATCAATGAGAGATTTTCTCCTAATAAATAGGATCGATGAAGGATTCTTTCCCGAAAGAAAGATATCTTGAGATATCCTATCCCAAAATAAAGGGAATATGAGAGATTCTCTCCAAGTAAAGATATTCTTAGATATTCTCTATCCAAATGAGATATTTTTGGATATTCTTTACAAAAATGACACCATATGAGATCTAATCCATTTCAAAAGCTTAAGGTCCCATGGGTTAGCCCATATGAGCCAGGTTTGACCACCTAGGCACTAAAAAAAAAAAATTTGGGCTTTTAGTCAAAGAGAAATCCCTCTTACCAAGAGCATACAAAAATGGTTCCATGCCTCTTTTGAGTTGACTGGACCATACAAAGAAAATTCCAAGCCCCATGAGCTTCCAAAAATCAAACCATCCAGCCTCATATACCAAATTGAGCCAAAATCTTGAAATTGACATTCCACAAAAATCAAACCAAATCCTGGTCCCCTAACTTGCCACATACAGCTTGTTAGGTCACAAGACCAAAACCAAAAACCAAAACCTGATCCCCTAACTTGCCACATACAGCCTGTTAGGTCACAAGATCAAAACCAAAATTGATCCCCCAACATTCCACATACAGCTTGTTGGGTCACACGATCAAAACCAAACCTGATCCCCTAACCTGCCACATATAGCCTGTTAGGTCACAAGGTCAAAACCCAAATCCACATCCCTAATGTCATCTTCAAAACTTTGCCTTGAGATGGTACGTGATCCCTTTCACTACCATAAAATTCCCCTGAAAGCTCAAAAGGCTACAAATACCAAAAAAATTGCTCAAAAACTCTTGGTCAAGTCATAGGCTCTCCTTCAAAATCTCTTCGAGGCACATTGACTACAAAAGGTAAGCAACTCGTCGCTGTACCTCGAGGGGCATTTGTTGACACCAAAAATGTCACTTTGCCTCTTCAAGATCCAAAGACCTACATGAAGTCGCAACCTGCCATAAATAGGCAATGCTACTTCCAAAAACAAATCTTGTCAGAATCAAACAAAAACTGCAAGATCCTTCAAGACAGCCAAAAGAGGAGTACACAAGAAGTTTCGGGCCATTTCAAAATCATTTGGCCTAACTTCGCTTCTCCGACAGCCGAAAAGGAGCTCTCGGCGGCAAAAGCATCGGAGACACCAAATCTTCGATCAGAGCCGATGGATGGTCTCAAAATACATCCAAAAGGCTCCACATCAAGTTCCGAGTCAAACCGACAACGTTTGACCCTACATCAACCCTCGAACAGCTAAATCAAGCCTCTCGGCGGCGAGAACCACCGAGGCCATTACTCATCAGATAGAGCACATGGACGGCTTCAAAATGCTTATAAAGGGCTACACGTCAAATTTCAGGTCATTTCCACAACATTTGACCATAGTTTGACGCTCGGGAGCCAAATCAGGCCTCTCGGCGGCAAAGCTCTCCGGGACCATGGTTTCCAAGACAGAGCCTATGGATCATCTTAAAATGACTCCAATAGGTTCCCTGTCAAATTTCAAGTCAATCGGACATCGGTTGACCGCACATCAAACCGCGACATCTTCATCGCGACAAAAGCAAGTCTACTAGTGATAGGACCCCAAACGGCTTCAAAACTCAAACCAAAGCCTATGGTTGGTCTTATTTATTACTCAGGAGGCTTCACACCAAATTTCAAGTCATTCCGACATCGTTTGACCTAGTTTCAGCTTCTGACGGAAACTCGGCAGCTCTGCGCGACAAAGTCTTCGGCTTTCTCAGGAAATTGGAAACTTTGCAAAATAAAATGCAAGGATTCTCATCAGGTTTCCTACAAAGAAATCAGGCCAATAAATGGTCAAAATGTCAAGGAAAAGTACAGGAGAAAAAAAAGAATCGAAAAAGAGCAAAAACGGACACAAAACGGGACAAAAAGGGGGGAAAACCCCCCAGGGTCGCCGGCGACCTTGGAGCCCGGGGTCGCCGGGAAGGCCCCGGAAACCCCGGTTTTCGCCGTTTTTTCGCGATTCGAAGCGCCCAGCCTCTGGTACTTTCCAAAATTCATGCTTTTGAGACACCAAATTCTCTGACATCCGTCCAAAACACGGGTTAATCATCAAGAGAATCGAAAACAATATTGACCGCCACCCGGTCAACCAAAAAAAGTGTGCTTTCTACCCGACCGATCCAAAAATCGACAGGACAGATGGCACCGACCCGCTGTTGGTAACAAACACCTGAAATTACATGGTCATCTGATGTCGATCTACATGAAGATCCATCGATGATCATCACCAGAAGAATCCCAAAAGACGCGGCACGGCCCGCGACTCTTCAGCTGCTCGGCGACCACTTAATGTGATTAATTGGCTAGCTTTATTACAGTCATTAATCCATTTCTTTGGACGGACCAATCAGAAGCAAGCATCCGGGAGTTACAAGTCAAGAGATTCATGGCATTTAACCCATGAAACTCCTCCCATCATGGCGATTAAAGGCGATTAAATGCCCTCAATCTCCTCCGGCCAATCAGAAGCCAAGAAAAAGGAGTTACAAAATAAAGAATTCAATTTTGTAACTCCTCCCTTTATGTAGCTTTATGACAATCAAGGCTCATAAACCCTCCTAAATGGCTACCTAAAAGCCTATAAATAGGAGAGCTCTCCAAGAAGAAAGGACAGCAGACGGATCATCAGAAAAAAGCACAAACACACAGACAGACAGAAACACAGAAATTCAGAGAAGGTAAAGAGATAAAACTCTGCAGAAGTTCTACACCGGCCACCGCAACAAGGTGACAAAAGTCCCTTGGGGGTGATGGACCGCGCTCCCGATGCCCGGGTTCCTACCGAGGTCGGCGGACGTGGGAGTCCGTTTGGTTCCGACCCTTTCGTAACCGGGGGGCAAAAGGGGGCGTGCATCAACATTTCTTTTTTTTTTTGGGTGTGCCAGATTTTCTATTTTTACTTGGAATTGCAAGTGGTGATCCGGAGATCAACCTTCGCAAGTAAAAAGGAAATCAACTTCTTTCAAGTTTTCCATTGCACATATATTTAAGAAAAGAGACATTTTCTTGATTTGCCGTGAAAGGCGATTTTTTTGGCATTTATAGCCGATTTTGGCGTTTATAGCCGATTTTTGGCGTTTATAGCCGATTTTGGCATTTATAGCCGATTTACAATCCTTATCAACAATGAAAGACAATAATTGTGATTTTTGTCTCTTTTAAAAAAAATACAAACTACAATGAAAAGCAAGAAAAGGAGGATCTAACTTCTCAGGAGATTGTGGGGGACTCGTTTAGATTGACGGTCGCAAGCCATATGTGGGCTTCGCCATCATCCATGCAGATGAGAACAGAGGATGCTATTGATTCGCTTGGCTTGGCTATAACCTCGGGTTTTTAGAGGACAAAGACCAAAGGAAGGTCCTATGTCCAATAAAAAGCCGAGTAGACGGGCTGAAAAGCCATATCTAAGCCATTGGAGGCAGGAGGAGAAGGCAAGGACCTTGGGGGGGGTACCCCCCAAGGGACTTTTGTCACCTTGTTGCGGTGGCCGGTGTAGAATTTCCGCAGAGTTTTCTCTCTTTTTTCCTTTCTCTGGATTTCTGTCTGCTGTCTGTTGATGTTGTGTGTGTTTTCTTCTTGGAGTAGGCTTTTTGGTAGCCTTTTAGGTGGGTTTATGGGCTTTTATTGTCATTAAGCCGCATAATGGGAGGAGTTACAAAATTGAATTATTTATTTTGTAACTCCTTTTTCTTGGCTTCTGATTGGCCGGAGGAGATTGAGGGCATTTAATCGCCTTTAATCGCCATGATAGGAGGAGTTTCATGGGTTAAATGCCATGAATCTCTTGACTTGTAACTCCCGAATGCTTGCTTCTGATTGGGCCGTCCAAAGAAATGGATTAATGACTGTAATAAAGCTAGTCAATTAATCGCATTAAGTGGTCGCCGAGCAGCTGAAGAGTCGCGGGCCGTGCCACGTCTTTTGAGATTCTTCTGTTGATGATCATCGATGGATCTTCATGTAGATCGACATCAGATGATCATGTAATTTCAGGTGTTTGTTGCCAACAGCGGGTCGGTGCCATCTGTCCTGTCGATTTCTCGATCGGTCGGGTAGAAAGCACACTTTTTTTTGGTTGACCGGGTGGCGATCAATATTGTTTTCGATACTCTTGATGATTTACCCGTGTTTTGGACGGATGTCAGAGGACTTGGTGTCTCAAAAGCATGAATTTTGGAAAGTACCAGAGGCTGGGCTCCTCGAATCGCGAAAAAACGGCGAAAACCGAGGTTTCCGGGGCTTTCCCGGCGACCCCGGGTTCCAAGGTCGCCGGCGACCCTGGCCCAGGGTCGCAGGGGTCTGCGACCCTGGGGGGGTTTTCCCCCTTTCGTGTCCCGTTTTGCGTCCGTTTTTGCTGTTTTTCGATTCTTTTTTCTTCTGTACTTTTCCTTGACATTTTGACCATTTATTGGCCTAATTTCTTTGTAGGAAACCTGATGAGAATCCTTGCATTTTATTTTGCAAAGTTTCCAATTTCCTGAGAAAGCCGAAGACTTTGTCGCGCAGAGCTGCCGATTTTCCGTCAGAAGCTGAAATTGGGCCAAACGATGTCGGAATGACCTGAAATTTGGTGTGAAGCCTCCTGAGCAATAAATAAGACCAACCATAGGCTTTTGTTTGAGTTTCGAAGCCGTTTGGGGTCCTATCACCTGTAGACTTGCTTTTTGTCGCGATGAAGATGTCGCGGTTTGATGTGCGGTCAATTGATGTCCGATTGACTTGAAATTTGACAGGGAACTTATTGGAGTCATTTTAAGATGATCCATAGGCTCTGTCTTGGAAACCATGGTCCCGGAGAGCTTTTGTCGCCGAGAGCTCCTTTTCGGCTGTCGGAGAAGCGAAGTTAGGCCAAATGATTTTGAAATGGCCCGAAACTTCTTGTGTACTCCTCTTTTGGCTGTCTGGAAGAATCTTGCAGTTTTTGTTTGATTCTGACAAGATTTGATTTTTGGAAGCAGCATTGCCTATTTATGGCAGGTTGCGACTTCATGTAGCTCTTTGGATCTTGAAAAGGCAAAGTGACATTTTTGGTGTCAACAAATGCCCCCTCGAGGTACAGCGGCGAGTTGCTTAACTTTTGTAGTCGATGTGCCTCGAAGAGATTTTTTGAAGGAGAGCCTGTGACTTGACCAAGAGTCTTTGAGCACTCGTTCTTTTTGGTATTTGTAGCCTTTTGAGCTTCCAGGGGAATTTTATGGTAGTGAAAGGGATCACGTACCATCTCGAGGCAAAGTTTTGAAGATGACATCAGGGATGTGGATTTGGATTTTGACCTTGTGACCTAACAGGCTATATGTGGCAGGTTAGGGGGTCGGGTTTGGTTTTGATCGTGTGACCCAACAAGCTGTATGTGGAATGTTGGGGGATCAATTTTGGTTTTGATCTTGTGACCTAACAGGCTGTATGTGGCAAGTTAGGGGATCAGGTTTTGGTTTTTGGTTTTGGTCTTGTGACCTAACAGGCTGTATGTGGCAAGTTAGGGGACCAGGATTTGGTTTGATGGAATGTCAATTTCAAGAATTTGGCTCAATTTGGTAGATGAGGCTGGATGGTTTGATTTTTGGAAGCTCATGGGGCTTGGAATTTTCTTTTGTATGGTCCAATCAACTCAAAAGAGGCATGGAACCATTTTTGTATGCTCTTGGTAAGAGGGATTTCTCTTTGACTAAAAGCCCAAAAAAAAATTTCTTTTTTTTTTTTTTTTTTGTGTGTGCCTAGGTGGTCAAACCTGGCTCATATGGGCTAACCCATGGGACCTTAAGCTTTTGAAATAGCTTAGATCTCATATGGTGTCATTTTTGTAAAGAATATCCAAAAATATCTCATTTGGATAGAGAATATCCAAGAATATCTTTACTTGGAGAGAATCTCTCATGATCCCTTTATTTTTGGGATAGAATATCTCAAGATATTCTTTTGGGAAAGAATCCGTCATAGATTTCTTTTTGGGAGAAAATCCTTCAAGATATCTTTCTTTTGGGAAAGAATCTTTCTAATCTCTTTCTTTTGGTAAGGTTACTAATTAGTAACACTTACCTCTTTCTTCTTTCCTTCTTTGGTTTGCTCTCCTCTATAAAAGCAAGGAGAAGGTTGGATCTCTTGCTCTTATTACTTTCTTTTGCAATAATCTCAAGAGGGCTTCAAGACCAAGAGTCCTTCTTCTTCAAGATCTTCAAGAGTTTTCTTCTTCTTCTCCATCAATGGCTTCAAGTAAGTTCTCTTTTTGTTTTTTTTCAAGAAAACTCCATTGTAGGAAAAATAAAGTTCTTTCTTTTCTTTTTTTTTGTTTCTTTCTTTTCTTTTCTTCTTTTTTTTTTCTTTTCCACGTGTTTGCTTCCCTCTTTTTTTTTTACACGTTTTTTTTTTTTTTTTTTTTTTTGTGGGCCGTACGGACAGATCCGTACGGATCTGGCCGTACGGCCACGTGGCCTGTGGGCCAGCCCTCATTTTTTTCTTTTTTTTTATTTTTTTTCTTTCCCTCCCTTTTTTTTGAGAGAGTTTCTTTTCTTTCTTTTTTTGTTTTCTTTCCCCTCTTTTTTTTTAGAGAAAGTTTCTTTTTCTTTTTTTTTTCTTTTTGCTCATCATGATAATGCATTTTTTTTTTTTTTGCAAACCTAGATGTTCATGCATGCCTTTAATTTGTAAATTAAATTTGTAGCATGATGTGATAGCATACCTGAAAGTTTTCGCAAATTTGGAAATTTGGAGCTCGCAGTGATGTTGAGCCCTTCCTGATTTTGCGGAGACTTTTAGGTTTCGAAAGTTTGGAGTTTCGGAGCTCGCAGCGATGTTGAGCCCATCTTCAAGCTTTCTATTTCTTTCGGGATAGTTCCTTTTCTTCGGAATTGCCCCGTCATCATGTCAAAATTTCGCCAGATTTTTTTTTAGCGAGATTCTGTCATTTTGATGTTTGATCTTTTTCTTTTCCATCCTTTTCAGGTGGTTCCTCCAGAGCGAACAAGGGTAAAGAGCCTGCTACAAGCGTACCTCGTCGATCTTCTAGATCTTCTAATCCGGCCGTTCAGCAGGCTTTTGAGAAGGTCCAGTATGTTGAGAGAAATCTGGAAGAGTGCGACTCCCTCAACAGAGATGAGATGAGGCAGCGACTGATCACTCTCAAGGGAGAGGAATTCTATAAGATCATGGTAAGCAGTCGTCCATGGGTGATAGGAAGATCAGAGCGTTTTGCCCAAGCCTACCTTCTTCTTTGGTGATGCAGTCCCTGATGACATGACATACCAGAGGAGATGTTTTCAGTTTTCTTTCACAGCAGATGGTGAGAAGAAGACTGTTGCTACCCGGTCGATGTTTGATCGCACCGTCTCGATTCTGAGCCTTGCCCCCACGTGCCCTAAGAGGGAAGATCCTCCAAGCTGGGTGAGAAGGACAAATGTAATCAAGACCGGGGTTTTTGTTGGCGGTTCTCCTGGATATACGGAGAGGTCGCCTGTTGATATGGACCTGTTGATGCCATCCAGCGGCTACCAGGGCTCTGATTATCCGTCGGTTGATTTGAGACCGGTGGGCCTTGGTATTTTCAGTGGTGACGGCAGCAATTGGATCAAGCCTTTCCGACTTCGAGGTCGTTTCAATGCTGACTCTGAGTGGAAGTCGTGGACTGATCGCGTCCTGCTGATTGGTGGCGCCGTTTTGAAGGAAGCCGGGATTTTTGATGCGGTCCGCGCCTTTAGGGAGACCGTGATCTTTTCCGACGAGGCCTTCATGGCTATGCTGGAGTCATTCCTCCCTCAAACTAATACATTCGTTGTGACGAATGGTGAGATTGGTTTTCCTTTGAAGGAGCTGAGCGCCATTACTGGATTGCCCATCCTCGGCAAACTCTATGAGGAGTTTATGCCGATTGACAGCGTCCTCGAGGGGCAGTCTGAGGAGTTCAGGCTTCTATACTTTCAGCTTGTCGCCTTCTATGATTTTTTGAAGGAGAAGGAGGGTTTGAAAGTTAGATCCAGCAGTTGGAAGAGTTTTAGCTCTTCATTCCCCAACTTTTTTGATAGCAGGGAGTCTTCTGACAGCGTGACCCAGGAAGCCGGAGCTCAGGATCCAAGTTCAAAGAAAATCTTGGCCATGCAAGAAGAGTTGAGAGATTTCTGTGCTAGTACAAACGCCATATGTCCTGACATTGCACTGCGAAGAGATCTCGCTGTTTACCTCACTTATTGGCTTGGTGAGGCTGTTTTTGCTGGAGGAGATGGAACGCACATCAGGCCGCATTGTATTTTCCCGGCTTGTCAGATGGCGTTTGGAGAGCAGCTTGCTTTGGTGCCAGCTCTTTACTCCTACCTGTGTACCGAACTGCAGGCTGCTGCTTTTCTGGTTCGGCTTGGGCTTCCCATGAATAGGGTATTTTCAGCCCATATCTTTTATTCGTGGTATGTATACCACTGTCCTGGCTTCCATCGGCTGGGTGCTGCTCAGGATGATGATCCTCTGATGATTCGACTGGCTAAGGGCAAAGCCGTGTCCGAATCACTTTTGTTTGCCCGCATGAGGATCCGACGGTTCAGGGACGTCGAGATGGGGCAATCTTCAGTAAAGCTTTCTCCGGAGTTGCGGAAGAAGGCTTTTGATTTTGGTGCCTCCCGAGATTCTACCAGGGCGGGGTCGGGAAGGCATTATTCCTTGACAAATGCAGAGAGAGAGTGGCTTTTCAGCATACGTGTCGGCACGATGGTGTACCGTAGACATCTTTTCGTCGACATCCAGCCGTATGTACCCTCTCGCTTTGCTTTGCAGCTGGGCTTTTCTCAAGGCGTTGTTGGAGCGCCTTCAAGCATGGTGAAGCGCTTTGGAGGCTTACAGGACGGGAGAAATGCATGGGCTTTCTCTAGTGCTGAAGACACTACAGCCATGATTTCTTATCCTGTGTTGTTGACTTCCCATACTGCCGGCTTTGCGAAGTGGTTCGCGGAGAGCTTTTCGGCATATCGGGGACTTTCCAAGAAGGAGCTTGATCTGAAGCTGGCATCTGGAAAGGGCCTTGGAAAGTCGGATGGCATCCGGCGAGAGGAAGTTTGGGCCTTCCTTTCTGGAGAGAAGCACAAGATAGGCTTTCTCGGTGACCAGGGCGTCATCGGTTCTGAAGCTGTTCGAGAGATACCTGATGAGGCTTTGGAGCAGCTAGAACAGGAGGAAGCCGAACTTGGCGCTTGGATGCAAGCGGCACAGAGGCAAGCTTCCGTGGAGTCTACTGGCAAGAGCAGACCATCTAGTGAGGAGTCGAGTGGCAAACCTGACTCTGACAGCGGGGCAGGTTCCTCTAAGAAGCGAGCCCGCAGAGGTAAGAGGAGGAGGAGTCATCATCGCAGCAAGGGGCAGCATGAGGATTCTCCTGACTTGGAAGTTCCTCTTACTATCAATGAGGATGTGCCAGTGGATGCTGACGAGCCTCCAGAGAAGAGAAGCCGAGAAGAAGAGACCGTCGGTGAAGGTATGATTCTTCCTTTTTCTCTTTCCATTTCTTTTCATGGGATTTTTTTCCATGTTATGATTTGCTTCTTGTTTCTGCTTTTCTTTTTTTTTTTAGCAGAGGAAGACTTGGTGATGCCTGAGGTCCCAACCGATGAGGTGGTGATGGATCCTGTCGAGGCACCTGAAGAAGAACCGAGGGACTCTGGAGTAAATCCAGAATTTCCAATTGGTACGACTTCTTTTGCTCTTTTTTTTTTTTTGAGTTTGTGACTTGGCTTGCTAACACATTTTTTTTGTTGTCAGCTGACTTGCCACAGGGTTCTGATGACTTTGAACCATCGATCGATGCAAATGTTGATGATGCTTTCGATGAGTTCATGGAGGAAGAAAGTGTTCCGCCAGTCGTCGAAGAAGGTATTTTGTAGTTATAACTCTGATAATGATTTTCAAACAGGGTCATATTCATACCTTTTTGTGTTTCCTTTGCAGGTTTTGAAGTGGCAGAGGAGGATCCGTCGCTTCCAGAGCAAGAGATGCCAGAGGTTGATCCAGAGGTAGAGATTCCTGGGACCAGCTCTGACAATATTGAGGAGATTCCTCGCGCTGAGATCCCTTCCCGAGCAGGAGTAGATTCAGCTGGAAAGAGTTCTTTTGTTACTCTTTCAACAGATGATGATATGAGTAGCCGACCAACGGAGTTGGGCGAATCCTCAGCTGGGCCATCTCTTCTTTTTGCGAAGAAGGTGGTGATGCGAGTTCTGAGCTCTTGGATTGAGACTCTCTTTTCTGGGCACTTGGAAGCCGGATTTGGCATGATCCAGCATGTGCAGGAGATTCTCAGTGATGCTGAAGAGGCTGGTCTGGATGTCACAGGTGCCAGGGCGATCGTTGATAGGATCATTGCACTAGGGTGACAAGTGGTTTGAGACCGTGAGTTTGGCTGATGACCAGTTCTTCAAGGAGATGTTCCTGGACCCTGCTGATAAGGCTAAGTCTGACCTGGATGAGGCTACAGAAAGCAAGAAGCAGGCAGTCCGAAAGAGGAACTTAGAAGAGATAGCCATCATCAGGCTGACACATGACCTTAACATCCTTGACAGGGAGGTCGATGAGGCCAGGAAACGTCTTGAGCATTTGCAGGCACAAGTCGCTGCCAAGTGGACTGCCATAATAGAGGCTCGCGACAGGGAGAGTGCCCTGATTCACCAGGTTGCAGATGCCGAACGGGTTCTCAAAAGGAAGTCTGATGAGGAGGAACAATGGCAAACTGCTCGAGGTAAGCTTCCTGGTGTGAGAGAAGGGGTACAACCCACTCCAGCATCTCATGGCAGGTTCCTGAAGAAGCGTGCCTTGGAATCCTTGACGGCTAAGGCTAAAAGTTTGCTTGGGGAGCTGAACTCTTGGCTGGAGACCATTTTTGATTGAGCTCCTGTATATTTTTTTTTTACAGAAACCATCCTTCTCTCTTTTCTTTTTTTTTTTTTGGTACCACTTGTATTTTTTTTTGGTACTTATTTTTTGTAGTGCTTGTGAACACTTTCTCTCTCTTTTTTTTTTGGTACCACATGTATTTTTTTGGTACTCTTTTCTCCTTTTTTTTTTGTTATCCCTACGCTCACTTGAATCTTTTTGTGATAAAAGTAATTGCTAAATGGGATGCTCTTCTTTTTTTTGTTATCCCTACGCTCACTT
The DNA here is from genome assembly GCA_012931725.1 of Litsea cubeba. Taxonomy (NCBI): domain Eukaryota; kingdom Viridiplantae; phylum Streptophyta; class Magnoliopsida; order Laurales; family Lauraceae; genus Litsea; species Litsea cubeba. Next base: position 26,189,247 of record CM022948.1, on the reverse strand, counting down.
GAATCTTTTTGTGATAAAAGTAATTGCTAAATGGGATTTGATCAAAAGGTTGTCATTTTGTGAAACATCTTTTGTCAAGTGATTGTTTTGGCATGAAAGCCAGGTTTTTTGTTTGTGGCATGGAAGCCAATTTTGGCATGAGAGCCAGCTTTTCTTGTGGCATTGATAGCCGAGTTTTTTTTTTTGTGGCATCTATAGCCAATTTTGGTGGCATTGATAGCCGGTTTGTTTTGTGGCATCTATAGCCGGTTTTTGGTGGCATTGATAGCCTGTTTTGTTTTGGTGGCATTGATAGCCGTTTTTTTTTTTTTTTAAATCCAAGTTTTTTTGTTTGTGGCATTGATAGCCGGTTTTGTTTTGGTGGCATTGATAGCCGGTTTGTGGCATTTATAGCCTGTTTTGATGGCATTTATAGCCGGTTTGTGGCATTTATAGCCTGTTTGTGGCATTTATAGCCGGTTTGGTTTTCAAAAAAATGCAAGTATCGACTAAAAGTCGCCTCCCTGCTGAATGTTCTTGCAAGTATCGATGGAATGTCGCATCCTTGCTCATCGGTTGCGAATATCGATGGAATGTCGCATCCTCGCGGATTTGGGTGCAAGTATCGATGGAATGTCGCATCCTTGCTTTTCAAAATTTTTTGTTTTGCGGGGTACTGACTTGATGTCGTTTCCCCACGATTTTTGAAATTTGTGGTTTTTCTCGAACCTTTGGGTTATGGATATCAAATGAAATGTTGCGTCTCCACAGTTTTTTAGGTTTTTTTCGAACCTTTGAAATTTGGGTTGTGGATATCAACTGAAATGTTGCGTTTCCACGGTTTTGGATTTTGCAAGTATCGATGAAATGTCGCTACCCTACGATTTTGGAAGTGTTGAACGTGGTTCGCATGCTTCCGATTTGTGCGAGTATCGACTAAGCCTCGCTTCCTCACGGTTTTTTTTTGAAAAACTGTTTTGGTATTTTTTTTTGTTTAAAGACACGAGGGTCGTAAATTTTGACCTAAAACCATTTTGGCGGTAAAAGGCAGGGTGGACTAGGGTGGAAATGCCTGAATCCGGATTTTGTTTCAAACCATGAATTTTGGGTTCAAGGGTTGAAAATTTTGGACAAGTTAGGGAAAGGTTCCTAAACTTGGATATATATATTTTTTTTTGAACAATGAAACGATGAAAGTAAGCATTGTTTTAGATTTCTAGAAATTTCAATATTTGAGATGAAAATTCTAAAAAAGGGTGGGTTTAGCGAGCGTGTACCTGGAAAACCGGTTTTGGCCGTACAGGCATTGCTCTTACCCAGTTGGGTAAGTCTTCAAGGGTAGTACCGCTTTAAGAACTTGCCATTGATGGGCAGCATACATCTGTCACCTTCCATGTTTAGGAGTGCGTATGCGCCATTGGAGAAAACTTTGTCGATGACGTAGGGTCCCTCCCATTTCGGCTCAAATTTGCCTTTGGATTTGTGAGCGAAGACCATTGGTCTTTTTTACCGCAAGAACCAAGTCATTCTTTTTGTAGGCGCGTTGCCTGACCTTTTTATCGAAAGATCCTGCCATACGTGCTTGGTAAAGTTCAATGCTTTGTTGAGCTTCGAGCCGTCTCTCATCGAGATTGTCCAGCTCATGGAGCCGCAATTTGACATTGCTTTCTTGAGTCATGTCATTTTGCAAGGATACCCTCAAGGAAGGAATTTGTACTTCCAAGGGCACGACAGCTTCGCATCCATAGACCAAGGAGAATGGTGTGCTATGGGTTGGTCCTCGAACGGTGGTTCGATAGGCCCACAAAGCTTCAGACATTTTGTCGCTCCAGTCTCTTTTGTGATTAGAGACCATTTTTTTGAGGATTTTGCAGAGTGTCTTGTTGAAAGCTTCTGCTAACCCGTTTGCTGCCGGATTGTATGGAGTCGAAGGACAGCTTTGGATTTTGTATTTGTCGCAGAACCTGTAGAATCGATGATCCCGGAACTGTGGTCCGTTATCATGGACGAATCTTTTGGGTATGCCGAAACGACAAATGATGTTGGTGCGTAGGAACTGAAGGACTGATGAGGTCTTCATTTCGTTAAACGCAAATGCTTCTGACCACTTGGAGAAGTAATCCGTAGCGGCGAAGATGAAGCGATGACCTTTGCTTGAAGGGGGAGAAATAGGACCTATGATGTCCATACCCCAGGCTTCGAAAGGCCATGAGATCGCTGTAGGATGCAGCCATTCTGGAGGCATGTGAATGTAATCTCCATGAACTTGGCATTGTTGGCAGCGCTTAGCAAATTGCATTGCGTCAGCTACCATGGTAGGCCAGTAATATCCTAACCTTTTTATCTGATCATAGAGCTTAGGTCCAGCCTGATGAGCTCCGCAAAGACCAGCATGAACTTCTTTGAGTGTTTCTTCAGCCTCTTGTTGTGACAAGCAGCGTAGAAGTACTCCGTTGAAGGATTTCCTGTAAAGGATTTTTGAAGGAATATCCAAATGGAAGCTTGGGGTTCGCCTTTGGATGCTTACCCGTTCTTTTGGATCTTCAGGTAGGATTCCGAACATAATGTAATCAATGAACGGATCCCTCCAGTCGCCAATTGAAGTTTGAAGGATTGAAATCCGACTTCCGACCACTTGGTGGCATTCAGCAACTGCTTGGTGTGTGTTAAGAGGAGGAAGGATTCTTCTTTCGCACACTGTGATTTGCATGTTTTCCCCTTCCTGGATTGCCATGGATGCGGCAAGTCCGGCTAGGGCATCTGCACGTATGTTTTCACCTCTACGAATGTGGGTGATGTGACAGATGTCAAACTTTTGCAGAAGTGATTGTGCCTTGTTGTAGTAGGGCAGCAAATCTGGCTTCCTGACTTCAAATTTCTGATTCATCTGGTTGACGATCAGTTGAGAGTCTCCAAAGACTTCCAGCATAGTGATACCGGATTCGATGGCGAGTTCCAATCCTAAGATCAGAGCTTGATATTCAGCTGCATTGTTTGTGCATGGTTCCAGTAGCGAGAAAGCGTGTGGAATCATGTATTTGTCGGGGCTAACAAAGAGGATGCCAACTCCCGAGATCAGCTGTCTTTTTTCATTTGTCCTGGTTGCACCGTCAAAGTACATGTCCCAGGAGGCACTTTGTGAGAAAGTCTCCACATTGTAGACTGGTTCGTCTGGGAGATCATCTCTGAGTGGAGAATCTTTAGGCAATGGATGCTCTGCGAGGAAGTCCGCTAGAGCTTGCCCTTTGATTGCTTTTTGTGGTACATACCTAATATCAAATTGTGACAGAAGGATGGACCATTTTGCCAGTCGAGCATTGAGAGAACCTGCCTTTGTGACAAGGACCTTCAAGAGGTTGACCCTCGAGACCAGGTAGACTGTGTTGGAAAGCAAGTAGTGACGCAGCTTTTGTACGGCGAACATCACTGCAAGACATTCTTTTTCGACTGGAGAGTAGCGATGCTCTGCACCTACTAGCATGCGGCTGAGGTAATATAGAGCAGCTTCTTTTCTTTGATCATTTTCTTGCGCAAGCAGAGCTCCCAGAGAGTGATCAAGGGCTCTTGTGTACAAGATGAATGGTTTTCCAGTGGTAGGAGCAGCTAACACTGGAGGTTTTGTCAGGTATGACTTGATGTCTTGGAAAGCAGCTTCACAGTCAGCATCCCAGACAAAGTTTACACCTTTTTTCATCAACCGGGAGAATGGACGGCATTTCCCCGAAAGATTGGAGATGAACCGTCTGATGTAGGCCAATCTCCCTTGAAGCCCTTTGAGTTCTCTCAAGGTTCTTGGAGAGGGCATTTCTAGAATGGCTTTGACTTTTATGGGGTCAAGCTCTATTCCAGCTTTCCGAACTAAGAATCCGAGGAACTTACCCGACGAGACGCCGAAGAAGCATTTCAATGGATTCATTCGCAGTTTGTGTTTGCGAAGCCGGAGGAAGACTTCTCGAAGGTTTTCGAGATGATCTTCTTTTCTTTTGCTTTTGACGGCGAGGTCATCAACGTAACATTCAACCGTCTTGTGCTGCATATCTTGGAATATTTTCATCATAGCCCTCTGATATGTGGCACCAGCATTCTTCAGACCAAATGGCATGACAGTGTAGCAATACACGCCAAATGGGGTTCGAAAGGATGTATGTTTTTCATCCTCAGGATGCATCTTTATCTGATTGTAGCCAGAGAAACCATCCATGAATGTCATTCGCTCGAATCCACAGGTATTATCAATCATTACCTCTGGTATGGGGAGCGGAAATTCATCTTTTGGGCATGCGCCATTCAGGTCTCTATAGTCAATACAGACCCTGATCTGCCCATTTTTCTTTGTCACGGGGACAATGTTGGCCAACCATTCAGGATGTTGTTCCTCACGGATGAAGCCGACGCTTTTGAGTTTTTGAACTTCTTGTTCAATTTTATCCATCACATCTGGACGGAATCTTCTTTGGCCTTGCTTGACAGGCTTGATGTCTTCTTGAAGATTGAGTTTGTGAACTGCTATTTTGGGGTCTAAGCCTGGCATTTCAGCGTAAGACCATGCAAAGCAATCAACGAACTCACGAAGAAAAGCGATATACTCGGGTAACTCATCATCCTTTATATTCTTGCTTATGAATACAGGACGTGGGTTATCTGGTGTTCCCAAGTCTATCTTTTGAACAGGATCTTCTGTTGGAAGGTTCGAAGGTGGTTCCTCCACAATATTTTCGGAGGCTTCCAGCTCAACGAAACCTTCTGGGGTTTCAAGGGCATTTCCAGACCAAGGTTTTGTTCCTTTCCACGGGTCTTCTTGATCGGTAATTTTCCCAAGGCTTGCTATGAGATGATCCCAATCGCCTGTTGAAACCGAGTCGAAGTAGGCTACTTCTTTTGGAGATGAGGGTTCTTCTGGGTCAGAAGTCCACACGTCTGTGCCATCGGACAACTCCTCTTCATTTTCGGAGAAATCGTGCCAATTGGATGAGCTTCCTGGATCTTTGTCAGGTGACTCATCAAAGAGATATCCAGGGAGATCGATGTCTTCATGGACTTGAGATGTTGAGGCTTGGTCAGTATATTGACTTTTAAGCCTTTGTGTCAACTGTCTCAAGGGAGTGTCAGGATCATACCCTAACCCGTGTGAAGACTTTTCTACATAGCCGTAGAGTCTCCAATCTTCCAGCTGGCTTTTGGTCAAGACGGGCCCCAATGGCGTGAGAATACCGCGTCCTTCTCCCAAACCGACTGGGTTTTGAGCGTCATAGCCCATTTTCTTCATAATAGCTTGTGCCACAGAACTGTATAAGGATAGTTGAGGCGTACCTTTATTTTGGAAAGGTTCAAGCATGGAGTTTGATGAAGAAGCATCCGATCTATGGAAGAAGATCGGTTTTTCCTTTGTTGAAGTTGCTGGAACAACGAAGGAAGCTGACGTAGGATCTTCTATGTCAGAAGTTGTCTCCATTGGAGTAAGAGCAGGCTGAACTTGCTGAAGTGTCAGCTTGGCTTGACGATGTGTCGTCTTCTGGCTCTGAATCCGAGTCCGTGTCTTGCATGATAGACACGAAAGAGACAACAAATTTGCCCCCAGGCTTTTGTTTTGCCTTCTTCACTTTAGTTGTGATGACCAAAGGCTTTGAAGATTTGAGGGAGATGATGAAGGGAGTTTGCACTGCTCTCTTCAGATTTACCGGATGGTTTGTTTTCTTCCGGTGATTGTTGAGGAGCTTTGCCTTTATCTTTCTGGAGATTTTCGGCAAAGGATGCTGTATGCTTCTCCTCTTCTTCTTTTTCACCTTCATACATCTGTGAGTCTGCGAAGTGGATTTCTTTACCTTTGAAGGGTTTTCTGTCCGCAAAGACTCGATGTATCATGCCGTCGTCGCCAACAAACTTGATGCATTGATGTAGAGTTGAAGGGACAACACCATTCTCATGGATCCAAGGGCGTCCGAGAAGGATGTTGTAGCATGAAGGGGTCTTTATTGCATACACTGTGACCTCAGAGATAAGATCACCTATCTGCAATTTGAACCTGATTTTGCCGATAGGCCTTTGAGTACTCCCATCGTATCCAAAGATAGATACAGATGTGTGGCTCAGTTTGCTGGGTGGGATGCCCAACTCTTCAAGAGCCGATGTGGAGATGAGGTTGAGTGCAGAACCTGGGTCGATCTGAACTCTATGCATAGGCATTTCCTTGATATACCCTGTGAAGTACAGGGGTCGGTTATGCCTGGTTTCGCCAAGTAGGAGGTCATCCTTTGTGAAGGCGATGGTTGCACTGGCTGCTTTTTTAACCGAGAGGCATTCAATGCATGATCCCTCAGTTTTCTTCTTTTCTCCCTTTGAGGAGGCTTCTGAGTTTTTGACCCGGTAATCCATTTCAATTTGGAGGACTTGCGGGGCATGTTTGTCGACATCCTCATTCAGCTTTTGTAATTCCGAAATGAGATTATCACGAGTGTGCGGAGACATTCGCAACAAATCTAGGATGTGCAGACGTGCAGGTATGTGCTTGAAGTGTTCAATCAAGTCATACTTGAAAGCCTCCTTAGGGCCTGCATGTTCATCATTGTTGCCACTAGGGGCGCTTACAACATCTTTTCCCGAAGGATTTACATATGTAAAGGAAGATTGGTTGTAATTTTTGTGGTAGTCCCGGCCAGAGCGGGTGCCTCTACCAACTTCGAGAGCTTCTTGAGAAGGGTCTTCGTTTGGAAGATTGTCTTCAGGATCAAGAGGCTGTCGTTTTTCATTTGCTGAGGATGCATCAGCAGCAGAGTTACCATCCTCAGTGATTGTGTTGCATGGAGCATTTTCCGGGAACAAGTCCTGAACAGCATCCAGCAATCTTTCTTCTTCGTTGACTAATTCATCGTCCCAAGCATCAATGGCTGGGAATTCTTCAGTCAGGAAGGGTGTGAACTTCGAAGTCACAGTCTCAGGAGAAGAAACCTGAGAGGGTGTCATCTCAGTGAAAGTCACGTGAGACGAGGTGGCTCCAGAAGATATATTGCTAGGCGTCGCCGGAGTGTAAGTGCTCTCATCAGACGATGCTTCGGAAGAGCTATAATCCCGAATTATCACATTACAGGAAGCTCTGACAGGAGACGTTGCCTGATCGGAGTCAGACTCATCCTCGGATGTAAGAGGATCGTCTATCCAGCAATTTTCTCCATTTTCAGGAGTTAAGGGAGGATGTACCTGATGGTCTTCAGGGACTTCAGGCTCTGGATTGCGAGGAGGCTCGTTGACGCGTTCTTGCTCTTGTTCTAGAGCGAGTCGCTGCAAGATCCTTGCATATTCTTCAAGATCAGGCATGGGAGCCGGATCTTCTTCTTCATCATCTCTTTGTGGCTCAACATTGTTGATTTCCACTGGAGTAATGAGAGGTGCTGGTTCAGCAGCATTTTCTGTACAGCTTCTTGGTCTTCTTCATCATCAGACCAGGATCCTTGTGGCTGTAGGGGGTTATACCAGATTACTGGCATAAGATGAGACTCAGGAACCCATTCTTCATCGGAGAGATATTCTCCTGTTTCAAGGGACTCTTCCCACTCATCTGTGTAGTTGGATTCGAATCCATCATCGGTGTCGCTGGACTCGTATCCATCAATGGAGAATCCAACTACCGAATTGCAAGAGTATGATGTCTCCTGCATGGCTTCTTTGAATTGAGGTGGCATGAAATCACTGAGAGTGAATTTCCTTACCCCCTTTGAAGTCTCTGGAAGGGATGTTTTTGTTACCTCCAGTGAAGCGGTAGAGGAAGCCTCTGCCTTTTCTTTGACCTCTAGTTTTGGCTGGGTCTTCTCTTGCCGTTTGAGCTTGAGGAGATGTTTCCTAGCCTGCCTTCGCTGTTGAGCTGTAGGCTTTGTTTTCACGACCTCCCAATTTTCATCTTCCAGGAGATCGGGATGTACCCATATCGGTTTGTCCGTCTGGTGTCGGGTAAGGAACCAGTTCCTCGGACGCTTCGATTGAGTTTATCACCTTGAAGGAAGTAGTGATCTTCTTCTTCGGTGATCTTGATGTTTGTCCACATGTCACCATGTTGACGGAGGCAGACCCATAGTTTTGTCAAAGGTGATGACTCCGTTTTTCCACATCTCATTTATTTTCTCTCTCACAACGAAGCATTGATTGAGAGGATGCGAGATCATCTGGTGGTATGGACAGTACCGAGGATCGTTGGTTTTGCCAACATCACCCGGTCTTTTTGGTTCAGGCAAGGTGAGCTTGCCGTTTGCCACAAGAGCCCCGAAGATTTCATCAACATCTTCATCAAACGGGTATTTCTTCTCTACTCGTTCTTTGAAGGCATCAGAGAGTTCAGGTCTCTTACCAACAGCTTTGTTTTCAGCTTTCTTTGATGGCTGAGGAGCTGACTGGTCTGCACATTGAGGACCTCTTTCTTCTTTGGTTTAGAGGTTGCAATGGCGGTTGGCTCTTTTCTTGATGATTTCTGACTGTTGAGGTCTTTAATCACCGTTTCAGCTTCCATGGAAGCCTCTAGGAGTTCTCCCAGGTTTTTTGATTTGTTGCCGAATGATCATGGAGCGGATTCTGGCTCTCATGTTGTTTCGGCAGATGTCAACTAGCGACGCTGTGGCAATACATCAGAGCATTTGTATGCCATTGCTTTCCACTTGTGAATGAAGTCATATGTTGATTCATTCTCCCCCTGTTTTAGGCTGCACAGCTGAGCCCTAGTAGCGGGTGATCCTCACCTTTGAAGTGAGTCAGGAAGCGTGTCTCTAGCATGGCCCATTTTGGGATTGAGTCCTCCGGCAGAGTGGAGTACCAATCGAAGGCCGTACCTTTTAGGGTACTTGCAAAGAGGCGGATTTTGAGTGCATCTTGATCCGCGATAGCTCCCGTCAGGATCTTGAAGTGGATGACGTGCTGTCTGGCTGATCCTTTCCCCGTATATGTTTGGAGAGTAGGATGCTTGAATTTGGTGGGGAACGGGACCGAGTCCATCCATAAGGGATATGGTGGCTTGATCCCATGCTCCTTGAGTATATCCTCTTCTTTTGCTTTGGCGAGGATACCGTCTACGTCCTTTTTGGTAAGGGCGCGTGACTCATTTTCTTCTCTATTTACCTCGTCGTCTTGATGATTCGGAGGAGGTTCATTGTTCGCCTGATTTTGGAAGGCGAGGAGAAGGTTTTCCATCAGAGTTTCAATCCTCTGCTGGCCCTGTTCCAACTGCTGGATGCGGGTGATCGCATCTTCTGGAGGTGGATGCGGGGGTGGTGGCTCAGAATTTGTAGCCAAGACATTCATCCTTCGTGATTCGAACGAAGAGAAACTGTCCTGGTGACTGAGCTGGGGCTCATTCTTTTGAAGAGGAGCTTGAGGAAGGATCACTCTCTGTTCCTTTGCTTGAAGGAGCAGGGGATTCTTCTGAATGTCTTCTTGTCCTTGGAGACGCTGCGGGTCATCGGACGTCGGACATGGATTTTTGTTGCTGATTTTTGGCGCCTTCTGGTTTTTTCCAACCATATGGACCGGCAGCAACTTGGTTGGGTCTTTCTTTTTCGACCCATTTGGAGGAGAGACTTGAAGTGTGGGAGGCCTGGGTCCTTTGCTTCTCTAGTCTCTTTGTCGATACTGACGCGCGGCGGCGTATACGACGAGCAATTTGAGCTTCGTCAGCTCTTGACTGGGCTTTGACGATGAAGGATGTGCTCCCTCGGGCGCAGCAGCCGAGCCTGTCTTCTTTGTAGCTGGGCAAGGATAGGATGCGAACCCTGTCCTTTGCCAGTTGCAGCGGAGCTTTGAATTTTTGAAGTTCTGCCCCTGTAGATATGAAGGGTCGAACTGCAGGTTTGTAGGCCTTAGCAGGTGCTTGTAGAGGCCTTGTGATGATGACTTGATGTTGGGCTTGTAGGAACAGCCGGCTCATGACTGGGATGACTTGGAAGTCAGGTTGGAGATGGGTCCTCTCCTCTGTCATGTAAGCAAGAGGATAGAATTGGTTCTCCTTGAGTGGGGCCAGGAATGCTTGGCTTAGTGGATGTATGTGACCTTCTCTGTTTTGGTGAAGGTTTTGGGGACCAAGTCTTGGAGTAGACCTGGTTGTTTGCAGGTTGAGGGTCGTGGGGCTGCCACGGGCTTCAGGCCTTCTGGTGCTCGCCTTTGTGGTCATGGTAGTGACACGTTGAGAGGCGAGTTCTTCTGCTTCTTGGAGGGAGCAGTTTGTTCCTCAGGAAGTGGGAATGGTCCCAGTGTCCCAAAGACGATAGTCCGGGGAGTCGAGGTCGACCCGGAGTTCAGAGAGTTGCCGAGGGAGTTGACACTTCGGCAGCTGATGGGGCGCTTGTAGGTGCGCGTGGTTTGCTTCTGTTGAAGCATGAGTTGGTGCTTGTTTCGTCGAAAGTAATGGTTAGTGAAGCTGCCATTGTTAGTTTTCGAAAATTTCTGAAACAAGACCACATCCATTAGTAATCACAAGAATATAATGATCATAAATGGGAAGTTCTATGGTTTCGTCTTTTCAAATTGCTCGAGGTAGATGACCCAAGCAATATGAGGAAGGCAAAATGCCATAGAGGGTACAATTGTTCTGATCGCAGGTATGGTAAGCCCAGAATGGGCATCCCAGTGACTGCTAGAAGCAATTGTGAACTTAAATTCGACTTATCGAGAAGCAGAGCTTGCTCGAGGTAAGAAGAATATAAAGTTGGAGTTACAGATGTGCCGGTCGCAATACAGTAGACCCTGAAAGGGCGTACTAGTACCGCTAGACACAAATGTTTTGAGACCGCATCTATGAGATGAGATTCTCTGTTTTGAAAGGTCAAGATTGGATTCATCAAAGAGAGCAGATGGTATTCCAATCTGAACACGGGCTCAGCGATTTCCGCGAGCGCCAGTGCTCAGAAAGAAATGAACCATGATTTCTCGGATCTGAATCTAAAAATGACGAGTTTTTTTTTTGAAAGGCCAATATCGGGTTCATCAAAGAGAGCAAAAGGCACTCCAATCTGAACACGGGCTCAGCGATTTCCGCGAGCGCCAGTGCTCAGAAAGGAGAAGACCAAGATTTCTCTAATCTAAACCCAAAATGACGGAAGTTTTTTTTTTTTCGAAGATTTTGAAGATTTTTTTTTTTTTTTAAATCTTTTTTTTTATTTTTTATTTATTTTTTATTATTTTTTTTAAGATTTTTTTTTGAAATTTTTTTATTTTTTATTTTTTATTTTTATTTTTAAAAATTTTATTTTTAAAAAAAAATTTATTTAAAAGACGAGAGAGTATGTTGGATATCGCGATCACTGAGAGGGGGGGGGTGAATCAGTGATTTCTAAAAACAGGTCCAATTCAACAACAAAACAAGTCAAATCACACATGACACCAGATTTAACGTGGTTCACCGAAAGGCTACGTCCACGGATCAAAACCGTCCGAACACCGATCCGGTACAGGTCTGAATATATTAGTCGCACCACGAAAAGAGCACCAACCCTTAGTTTCAGATAGCACCAACTATCTAGGAAGCACCGACTCCCCTTACAATTTATCTGCACCAACAGATAGGATCACCAAACCCCAGACACCAAGCACCAACTTGATGTAAAAACAGAATAGAAGATAAATTCTGTCTACAGCCCTTCCCCTCTACAATTCTCTCTCTCTCAATCCCTTACAAATTGAAATTAAAGCATAAACAGAGAGACACTTAACTCATGGACGAAATACCATCTTCAAGAGCACATCCTCGTCCACATTGCTGTAGAAAGATGCAGCACAACAGCACACAGCAACAGCACTCTATTCTCTCAAAAACTCTCTCTCTTTTTCTTTCTTTTTCTCTCTTCTGGTGTCTCTTTAGAACGACCCATACATGCCTTTATATAGGTTATAGTAACCCTTAATTGTATTCAAAACAGGCTACAATTCGTTTAGAAGAGTCCCAAACAAATTAGATAAGAATGCTGAATTTTCGTGCAAAACTTCTAATTCTGCGCAACTCTGGTTCCCGTGCTCGGTCGACATCCTGTGTTGCTCGGTCGACATCATACACTGTCTGGAATCAGTCAATTATCGCGCTCGGTCGACATCCTGGGGTCCCGGTCGACCGAAGACACACTGTGTCACGAAAATAACTGAGAGGTGCCTGAATCTGTTTCTGCAGGTTTCTTCTTGCTCGGTCGACCGCATGGGGTGCTCGGTCGACCGCGTGCTCTGCTTCAGGAATTCTGAATTCCTGACTGTTTCAATTCTGTTTCAATTCTGATTTCTTCTTTTAAGCTCTATCAACACCAGCTTATTATCATCATGTTTGTGACAATGTGTTGACAAGAATTCCAACTCAAATCAATACTTGAGATACTGATTCTTCAAATTCTTCAAAGACTTTCAAGTCATCTCAAATTCCAACAATCTCCCCCTTTGGAATTGTTGGCAACACTATTGGAACTTCAACACTCACTTGGAACCAATTCTGAAATTCTGAAATAACAACCATGCACTGTCAACAATCTCCCCCTAGCTTTCATAGCATAACATCTCTCCTTGCTATCATAGCATAACATCTCTCCCCCTTTGACAACAAGTCCAAAGGGACCAAATCGAGGAGCGAATAGGATATTCAATGAATGCATTGCTCCCCTTTCAAGCACAACTCCTACGGTTTAGGAGAGTGAGTAACTCCTAACTTTTTCCGGAGATACTCAAAGACTTCCTTTGGCAGAGGTTTCGTGAAAATATCAGCTACTTGCTCAGTTGTTGGAACATACTCCAACTTGACCTCTCCATCAGCAACTTTATCTTTAAGAAAATGATAACGAATTGCTACATGCTTTGTTCGAGAGTGCTGAACAGGATTCTTAGATATATGAATTGCACTCGTGTTGTCACATAGGATCGGCGTAGGATCCGTTGTAGGAACTCCTAGATCAGAGAGCATTTGCCGCATCCATAACACTTGCGTACAACAAGTTGCCGCTGCAATATATTCCGCTTCCGCTGTCGAAAGGGATACTGAGTCTTGCTTCTTACTATGCCAAGCAACTAATCTTTCTCCAAGATAAAATGCGCCGCCGCTAGTACTCTTGCGATCATCTACGCATCCCGCCCAATCGGCATCAGAATATGCAACAAGAGTGAAGGATTTGCCTTTGGGATACCAGATACCAAGCTCCATAGTACCTTTCAGATATCGAAAGATTTTTTCACTGCTGTAAGGTGCGTTTCAGTTGGTGCTGCTTGAAAACGTGCAACCATACATACTGCTTGTAGAAGATCTGGTCTTGTAGCAGTCAAGTAGAGCAAGCTTCCTATCATAGAGCGATAGGTGGTATGATCAACGGACGGGGCCTTATCATCTTTGCTAAGCTTCGTGTTCGTTGACATTGGTGTGCTCACTGGCTTGCTGTCTTCCATATTGAACCGTTTCAGCATTTCCTTAATGTACTTCATTTGTGATATGAAGATACCATGTTTCAGCTGCTGCACTTGTAAACCAAGAAAGAACTTTAGTTCTCCAAGCATTGACATCTCAAATTCTTTCTTCATCTCTTCTGCAAAATTCCTGCACATCTCCTCATCATTGCCACCAAAGATTATGTCATCAACATAAACAATGACAACCAGCTGTTTGCTTAACTCAGTTTTGACATACAGATTGCTATCAACCATTCCTTTTCCAAAACCGATCTTGCGGAGATAGAGATCCAGCCTTGCATACCATGCCCTTGGCGCTTGTTTCAGTCCATAAAGAGCCTTTTTCAACTTGCACACTAGATCTGAATTTTTGCTGATGAGAAAACCATCAGGTTGCTCAATGTAGACTTCTTCTTCAAGTAAACCATTCAAGAAAGCTGACTTTACGTCCATCTGAAATACCTTGAAGGTTTTGTATGCTGCCAATGCAAGAAACATACGAATAGCTTCCAGACGAGCCACTGGTGCAAAGGTCTCTTCAAAATCTATGCCTTCAACTTGAGCATAGCATTTACAAACCAACCTTGCTTTGTTTCTAATGACTTGACCATCTTCATTCAGCTTATTCCGAAAGACCCATTTAGTACCAATAACATTCTTATCAGTAGGTCTAGGAACAAGTTCCCATGTGGAGTTCTTCTCAATTTGCTCCAACTCCTCATGCATAGCTTTCAACCAACTTTCATCGAGACTGGCTTCAGTCACAGTCTTGGGTTCAATGGTGGACACAAGTGAGTAATTGCTAACTACACTTTGTCTAGTTTGAACGCCTGCCTTAGGATCTCCAATGATTTGATCCTTAGGGTGTTGCTCTACCCAAGTGCTGTGCTTCTTAGGTGAAGTATCTCTGAGTCATCCTTTGATTCCTCAGAATCATTAGATTCAGCCATCTCATCATCAATCTCACTCGAGTCCTCATAAACTGGACTGTCATTATGAGTTGCATTCTTTGGTTTAATATTCTCATCTATTCTCACATCAGCACTTTCTATGATTTTTCTGGTCTTTTGTTAAGACACCTATATGCCTTGCTAGTAGAGGAGTAACCCAGAAATATACCTTCGTCAGCTCTTTCTTCAAATTTGCCCGGATTTTGTTCGAGCCGCTTGTTGTAACACTTGCTGCCGAAGACTCTGAAGTGCTTGACTGTTGCTTTTCTTCCAAACCATAGCTCATAGGGAGTTTTGTCTTCATGTGGCCTGATCAAGCATCGGTTTTGAATGTATACAGCCGTATGAATTGCCTCTTTCCAATACTTGTCAGCCATCTTGCTTTCACTTAGCATCGTACGAGCCATCTCTTGTACGGTGCGATTCTTCCGTTCCACAAACTCCATTTTGCTGTGGAGTTCTAGGGGCTGAGAGTACTGTCTTTGAATGCCATGATGTTCACAATATTTAGTGAACTCTTCAGATGTGAACTCGCCTCCACGATCAGACCTTAAAATCTTGATACGTTTTTCCAATTGATTTTCAACCTGTGCTTTAGACACTTTAAAACGATCAAGTGCTTGATGCTTATGCTTAAGAAACAATACCCATGTCATACGAGTATAATCATCAATGCATAACATGAAATACTTATCTCCATTGGTGCTTTGAGTTCGCATCGGTCCACAGAGATCAGTGTGCACTAGCTCAAGAGGTTTCTTGGAATGATGCTCCTTTGACTTGAACATAACCCTCGTTTGCTTTCCCTTTTGGCAAGAGTCGCAAATGGGATTGGAAGGCTTTTCAACTGTAGACATGCCTCTTACAGCTTTTGAATTGCAAATCTTTGACATGTTATCAAAGCTTAGATGTCCAAGGCGTTTGTGCCACAACCAACTTTCCTCTGTCCGACTCATCAAGCAGGTCTTTTCAGCTCCATCTGACAATGTATAGAGATTTCCAGCAGTTCTTGATCCAGTTGCCACTGTTTTGCCGTTGCTACTCTTCTTGATGGCAAACCCATTCTTTGTGAAGATAACTTCGTGACCCTTGTCACAGATCTGGCTCACACTAAGCAAGTTGTGTCTCAATCCAGACACATATAAGACTTCTTCCGATCTGATCTTGTTTGCCATAAGCTGAATAACACTTTTCCGCAGATTTTGGCACCATCATTGTTGCCAAACTTCACTGAACCGCCTTCATAGTGCTGTAATTTGATGAATTTCTCTTTATTATCAGTCATATGGCTTGAACAACCACTATCAAGGACCCATGGTGCTGCCTTCTTTTGTGCATTGAATGCCATTTGCACAATGAGAGATTCTTTGGGACTTTCTGCACTTTGCTTTGCTCTCCAAGCCTTGACTAACTTGGGTTTCTTTTCAACCTGAAATTTGTTAGCAATATGCAACCTACAATCCCCAGCCAAGTGTCCATAATTATGACACATATAGCACTCAATTTTGTGGCTACTTAGGATTGAAAAAGGATTCCTAGTTACAAATGGGCTGTTTCTTACATAGAATTTGCAATCAGCTCTTTTATGTCCAAACATATTACAATGAAAGCAATAACCATAGAATTTGTATCTTCTTTGTGGCTGGTTAGTCTTCATTACCTTTCTAACAGGAATGGACTCCTTTCTAGGTTGAGTGGGCTTCATAGAGTTAGATGGTGCAGTGACTTGCTTCACAAACTCTTTCTTTTCAGGAGGTGCAATCTTAGATGATTCACCTTTCTCAAATCCTAGACCAAATCTGAAGCGGGCAGGTCTTTGAACTTTCAGTAGTTCATTGAGTTTCATAGTCCCTTCAATCGCTTGGAGCGCTTTGAGTTTTTTGCTATTTTCCAAATTTTCAGCCTTTGCTCTAGCGATCTCAGTTTCAAGTTTCATAGCCTCTTCCTTTTTGATACTTATTTGGTTTTCAAGGACTTCTACCATTCTTTTATATTCTTCTACTTGAGTTTTCAAAGCAATAATAGAACTTTCAGATTCATGGAGAAGTTTCAGATTTTTCTTACTTGTTTTGCGTTCCATGCTAAGCTCCTCAAGTGCGGCTATGAGTTCCTCTTCAAGATTGACTTCAGCCTCCTCATCCTCTTCCGGATCTAGCTCTTCTTCTTCAACAGTGACCATGAAGAGAGCTTCGGTTGATTCATCATCGTCTGAAGTTTCAGACGTGCTGTCATCTTGTTGACATAGAAAGTTTTTAGCTTTGCCCCTTTTTCTGAAATTTCTCTTTCCTTTACTCTTTTCAGCATAAGAGTCATTATCATTGTCTTCTTTTAGCGGACACTTCGCAGCAAAGTGACCAATACCTCCACAATTGAAGCATTTAAAGGGTCGCTTCCCTTTGTACTTGCCATTGCTTCCTTTCTTCAACTTTCTAACAAATTGAGCCTCAAGCTCATCATCATCAGAATCAACATCATGACCAGCAGTCTCTTTTGCCTTTTTCTGAACTTTGAAGGCCGCTTCTTTATCAGATGAAGACGTCTTTCCTATGCGCATCTCATAGGCAGTTAGAGAACCATGTAATTCATCCATGGAAAATGCATTCAGATCTTTGGCTTCTTCGATGGCTGAGACTTTTGAATCAAACCGGGGAAGAAGAGATCTTAGAACCTTTTTGACGATGACCGGCTCTTTAATCTCCTCCCCTAGTCCACGAATGTCATTCGTGACTTCATTCACTCGTTGCAAATATGAGTCAACATTCTCGCTTTCCTCCATGCGAAGAGACTCGAATTGAGAGCGATGAGTTTGCAAGGCTTCTTTAATCTTTCTCATCACCTTCATGTATGCTTTGCAACTTGTCCCAAATTTCCTTGGCTGTTTTGCATGCAATTACTTTGACAAGCTCGCTGTCCACAAGGCCACAAAAGAGTGCATTCTGCGCCTTGGAGTCGTTGTCTGCCAACTTCTTCGATGCAGTATCATTGGGTACGGTGGCAGCATTGTAACCGGCTCTGACAGCCTCCCAAACATCATAGCCAAGAGATTTGATGAAGGCTTGCATCCTAATCTTCCAAAAAGAGTAATTAGAACCATCAAACAGAGGTGCTTTCATATTCCCTGTATTGACTGCCATGTGATTTGACAAGAGATCACCCTTAGCGTATTAAACTGATCAAGGGAGCCTCGCTCTGATACCAATTGTTGGATATCGCGATCACTGAGGGGGGGGGGGGTGAATCAGTGATTTCTAAAAACAGGTCCAATTCAACAAACAAAACAAGTCAAATCACACAATGACACCAGATTTAACGTGGTTCACCGAAAGGCTACGTCCACGGATCAAAACCGTCCGAACACCGATCCGGTACAGGTCTGAATATATTTAGTCGCACCAACGACAAAGAGCACCAACCCTTAGTTTCAGATAGCACCAACTATCTAGGAAGCACCGACTCCCCTTACAATTTATCTGCACCAACAGATAGGATCACCAAACCCCAGACACCAAGCACCAACTTGATGTAAAAACAGAATAGAAGATAAATTCTGTCTACAGCCCTTCCCCTCTACAATTCTCTCTCTCTCAATCCCTTACAAATTGAAATTAAAGCATAAACAGAGAGACACTTAACTCATGGACGAAATACCATCTTCAAGAGCAATCCTCGTCCACACTTGCTGTAGAAAGATGCAGCACAACAGCACACAGCAACATCACTCTATTCTCTCAAAAACTCTCTCTCTCTTTCTTTTCTCTTTCTCTCTTCTGGTGTCTCTTTAGAACGACCCATACATGCCTTTATATAGGTTATAGTAACCCTTAATTGTATTCAAAACAGGCTACAACTCGTTTAGAAAGAGTCCCAAACAAAAGAGAAGAATGCTGAATTTTCATGCAAAACTTCTAATTCTGCGCAACTCTGGTTCCCGTGCTCGGTCGACATCCTGTGTTGTCGGTCGACATCATACACTGTCTGGAATCAGTCAATTATCGCGCTCGGTCGACATCCTGGGGTCCCGGTCGACCGAAGACACACTGTGTCACGAAAATAACTGAGAGGTGCCTGAATCTGTTTCTGCAGGTTTCTTCTTGCTCGGTCGACCGCATGGGGTGCTCGGTCGACCGCGTGCTCTGCTTCAGGAATTCTGAATTCCTGACTGTTTCAATTCTGTTTCAATTCTGATTTCTTCTTTTAAGCTCTATCAACACCAGCTTATTATCATCATGTTTGTGACAATATGTTGACAAGAATTCCAACTCAAATCAATACTTGAGATACTGATTCTTCAAATTCTTCAAAAGACTTTCAAGTCATCTCAAATTCCAACAATCTCCCCCTTTGGAATTGTTGGCAACACTATTGGAACTTCAACACTCACTTGGAACCAATTCTGAAATTCTGAAATAACAACCATGCACTGTCAACAATCTCCCCTAGCTTTCATAGCATAACATCTCTCCTTGCTATCATAGCATAACATCTCTCCCCCTTTGACAACAAGTCCAAAGGGACCAAACCGAGGAGCGAATAGGATATTCAATGAATGCATTGCTCCCCCTTTCAAGCACAACTCCTACGGTTTAGGAGAGTGAGTAACTCCTAACTTTTTCCGGAGATACTCGAAGACTTCCTTTGGCAGAGGTTTCATGAAAATATCAGCTACTTGCTCAGTTGTTGGAACATACTCCAACTTGACCTCTCCATCAGCAACTTTATCTTTAAGAAAATGATAACGAATTGCTACATGCTTTGTTCGAGAGTGCTGAACAGGATTCTTAGATATATGAATTGCACTCGTGTTGTCACATAGGATCGGCGTAGGATCCGTTGTAGGAACTCCTAGATCAGAGAGCATTTGCCGTATCCATAACACTTGCGTACAACAAGTTGCCGCTGCAATATATTCCGCTTCCGCTGTCGAAAGGGATACTGAGTCTTGCTTCTTACTATGCCAAGCAACTAATCTTTCTCCAAGATAAAATGCGCCGCCGCTAGTACTCTTGCGATCATCTACGCATCCCGCCCAATCGGCATCAGAATATGCAACAAGAGTGAAGGATTTGCCTTTGGGATACCAGATACCAAGCTCCATAGTACCTTTCAGATATCGAAAGATTTTTTCACTGCTGTAAGGTGCGTTTCAGTTGGTGCTGCTTGAAAACATGCAACCATACATACTGCTTGTAGAAGATCTGGTCTTGTAGCAGTCAAGTAGAGCAAGCTTCCTATCATAGAGCGATAGGTGGTATGATCAATGGACGGGGCCTTATCATCTTTGCTAAGCTTCGTGTTCGTTGACATTGGTGTGCTCACTGGCTTGCTGTCTTCCATATTGAACTGTTTCAGCATTTCCTTAATGTACTTCATTTGTGATATGAAGATACCATGTTTCAGCTGCTGCACTTGTAAACCAAGAAAGAACTTTAGTTCTCCAAGCATTGACATCTCAAATTCTTTCTTCATCTCTTCTGCAAAATTCCTGCACATCTCCTCATCATTGCCACCAAAGATTATGTCATCAACATAAACAATGACAACCAGCTGTTTGCTTAACTCAGTTTTGACATATAGATTGCTATCAACCATTCCTTTTCCAAAACCGATCTTGCGGAGATAGAGATCCAGCCTTGCATACCATGCCCTTGGCGCTTGTTTCAGTCCATAAAGAGCCTTTTTCAACTTGCACACTAGATCTGAATTTTTGCTGATGAGAAAACCATCAGGTTGCTCAATGGGATTCCGTTTGGTTCTGACCCTTTCGTAACCGGGTGGCAAAAGGGGCGTGCATCAACATTTCTTTTTTTTGTGGGGTGTGCCAGATTTTCTATTTTTACTTGGAATTGCAAGTGGTGATCCGGAGATCAACCTTCGCAAGTAAAAAGGAAATCAACTTCTTTCAAGTTTTCCATTGCACATATATTTAAGAAAAGAGACATTTTTCTTGATTTGCCGTGAAAGGCGATATTTTTGGCATTTATAGCCGATTTTGGCTTTATAGCCGATTTTTGGCGTTTATAGCCTATTTTCGGCGTTTATAGCCGATTTACAATCCTTATCAACAATGAAAGACAAGAATTGTGATTTTGTCTCTTTTGAAAAAAATACAAACTACAATGAAAAGCAAGAAAAGGAGGATCTAACTTCTCAGGAGATTGTGGGGGACTCGTTTAGATTGACGGTCGCAAGCCATATGTGGGCTTCGCCATCATCCATGCAGATGAGAACAGGATGCTATTGATTCGCTTGGCTTGGCTATAACCTCGGGTTTTTAGAGGACAAAGACCAAAGGAAGGTCCTATGTCCAATAAAAAGCCGAGTAGACGGGCTGAAAAGCCATATCTAAGCCATTGGAGGCAGGAGGAGAAGGCAAGGACCTTGGGGCGGGGGGTACCCCCCAAGGGACTTTTGTCACCTTTGCGGTGGCCGGTGTAGAATTTCCGCAGAGTTTTCTCTTTTTCCTTTCTCTGGATTTCTGTCTGCTGTCTGTTGATGTTGTGTTTTTGTTCTTCTTGGAGAGCCCTCCTATTTATAGGCTTTTAGGTAGCCTTTTAGGAGGGTTTATGGGCTTTTATTGTCATTAAGCCGCATAATGGGAGGAGTTACAAAATTGAATTATTTATTTTGTAACTCCTTTTTCTTGGCTTCTGATTGGCCGGAGGAGATTGAGGGCATTTAATCGCCTTTAATCGCCATGATGGGAGGAGTTTCATGGGTTAAATGCCATGAATCTCTTGACTTGTAACTCCCGAATGCTTGCTTCTGATTGGGCCGTCCAAAGAAATGGATTAATGACTGTAATAAAGCTAGTCAATTAATCGCATTAAGTGGTCGCCGAGCAGCTGAAGAGTCGCGGGCCGTGCCACATCTTTTGAGATTCTTCTGTTGATGATCATCGATGGATCTTCATGTAGATCGACATCAGATGATCATGTAATTTCAGGTGTTTGTTGCCAACAGCGGGTCGGTGCCATCTGTCCTGTCGATTTCTCGATCGGTCGGTGGGTAGAAAGCACATTTTTTTGGTTGACCGGGTGGCGATCAATATTGTTTTCGATACTCTTGATGATTTACCCGTGTTTTGGACGGATGTCAGAGGACTTGGTGTCTCAAAAGCATGAATTTTGGAAAGTACCAGAGGCTGGGCTCCTCGAATCGCGAAAAAAACGGCGAAAACCGGGGTTTCCGGGGCTTTCCCGGCGACCCCGGGTTCCAAGGTCGCCGGCGACCCTTGGCCCAGGGTCGCAGGGGTCTGCGACCCTGGGGGGGTTTTCCCCCTTTCGTGTCCCGTTTTGCGTCCGTTTTTGCTGTTTTTCGATTCTTTTTTCTTCTGTGCTTTTCTTGACATTTTGACCATTTATTGGCCTAATTTCTTTGTAGGAAACCTGATGAGAATCCTTGCATTTTATTTTGCAAAGTTTCCAATTTCCTGAGAAAGCCGAAGACTTTGTCGCGCAGAGCTGCCGATTTTCCGTCAGAAGCTGAAACTGGGCCAACGATGTCGGAATGACCTGAAATTTGTGTGAAGCCTCCTGAGCAATAAATAAGACCAACCATAGGCTTTTGTTTGAGTTTCGAAGCCGTTGGGGTCCTATCACCTGTAGACTTGCTTTTTGTCGCGATGAAGATGTCGCGGTTTGATGTGCGGTCAATCGATGTCCGATTGACTTGAAATTTGACAGGGAACCTATTGGAGTCATTTTAAGATGATCCATAGGCTCTGTCTTGGAAACCATGGTCCCGAAGAGCTTTTGTCGCTGAGAGCTCCTTTTCGGCTGTCGGAGAAGCGAAGTTAGGCCAAATGATTTTGAAATGGCCCGAAACTTCTTGTATACTCCTCTTTTGGCTGTCTGGAAGAATCTTGCAGTTTTTGTATGATTCTGACAAGATTTTGATTTTTGGAAGCAGCATTGCCTATTTATGGCAGGTTGCGACTTCATGTAGCTCTTTGGATCTTGAAAAGGCAAAGTGACATTTTTGGTGTCAACATCCCTCGGCAACTCTCTGAACTCCGGGTCGACCTCGACTCCCCGGACTATCATCTTTGGGACGCTGGGACCATTCCACTTCTCAAGGAACAAACTGCTCCCTCCAAGAACCAGAAGGCGCAAAAAATCAGCAACAAAAATCCATGTCCGACGTCCGATGACCTGCATCGTCTCCAGGACAAGAAGACATTTAGAAGAATCCCCTGCTCCTTCAAGCAAAGGACAGCAGGTGATCCTTCCTCAAGCTCTTCTTCAAAAGAATGAGCCCCAGCTCAGTCACCAGGACAGTTTCTTCGTTCGAATCACGAAGGATGAATGTCTTGGCTACAAATTCTGAGCCACCACCCCGCAATCCACCTCCAGAAGATGCGATCACCCGCATCCAGCAGTTGGAACAGGGCCAGCAGAGGATGAAGCTCTGATGGAAAACCTTCTCCTCGCCTTCCAAAATCAGGCGAACAATGAACCTCCTCCGAATCATCAAGATGATGGGGTAAATGGAGAAGAAAATGAGTCACGCGCCCTTACCAAAAAGGACGTAGACAGTATCCTCGCCAAAGAAAAAGAAGAGGATATACTCAAGGAGCATGGGATCAAGCCACCATATCCCTTATGGATGGACTCGGTCCCGTTCCCCACCAAATTCAAGCATCCTACTCTCCAAACATATACGGGGAAAGGATCAGTCAGATAGCACGTCATCCACTTCAAAATCCTGACGGGAGCTATCGCGGATCAAGATGCACTCAAGATCCGCCTCTTTGCAAGTACCCTAAAAGGTACGGCCTTCGATTGGTACTCCACTCTGCCGGAGGACTCAATCCAAAACTGGGCCATGCTAGAGACACGCTTCCTAACTCACTTCAAAGGTGAGGATCATCCCGCTACTATGGCTCAGCTGTGCAGCCTAAAACAGGGGGAGAATGAATCAACATATGACTTCATTCATAAGTGGAAAGCAATGGCATACAAATGCTCTGATGTATTGCCACAAGCGTCGCTAGTCGACATTTGCCGAAACAACATGAGAGCCAGAATCCGCTCCATGATCATCGGCAACAAATCAAAAAACCTGGAGAACTCCTAGAAGCTTCCATGGAAGCTGAAACGGTGATTAAAGACCTCAACAGTCAGAAATCATCAAGAAAGAGCCAACCGCCATTGCAACCTCTAAACCAAAGAAGAAAGAGGTCCTCAATGTGCAGACCAAGTCAGCTCCTTAGCCACCAAAGAAAGCTGAAAATAAAGTTGCTGGTAAGAGACCTGAACTCTCAGATGCCTTCAAAGAACGAGTAGAGAAGAAATACCCGTTTGATGAAGATGTTGATGAAATCTTCGGGGCTCTTGTGGCAAACGGTAAGCTCACCTTGCCTGAACCAAAAAGACCGGGTGATGTTGGCAAAACCAACGATCCTCGGTACTGTCCAAACCACCAGATGATCTCACATCCTCTCAATCAATGCTTCATTGTGAGGGAGAAAATAAACGAGATGTGGAAAAACGGAGTCATCACCTTTGACAAAAACTATGGGCCTACCTCCGTCAACATGGTGACATGTGGACAAACATCAAAATCACCGAAGAAAAAGATCACTACTTCCTTCAAGGTGATAAACTCAATCCAAGCGTCCGAGGAACTGGTTCCTTACCCGACACCAGATGGACAACCGATATGGGTACATCCGATCTCCTGGAAGATGAAAATTGGGAGGTCGTGAAAACAAAGCCTACAGCTCAACAGCGAAGGCAGGCTAGGAAACATCTCCTCAAGCTCTAACGGCAAGAGAAGACCCAGCCAAAACTAGAGGTCAAAGAAAAGGTAGAGGCTTCCTCTACCGTTTTACTGGAGGCAACAAAAATATCCCTTCCAGAGACTTCAAAGGGGGTAAGAAAATTCACTCTCAGTGATTTCATGCCACCTCGATTCAAAGAAGCCATGCAGGAGGCATCATACTCTTGCAATTCGGTAGTTGGATTCTCCATTGATGGATACGAGTCCAGCGACACCGATGATGGATTCGAATCCAACTACACAGATGAGTGGGAGGAGTCCCTTGAAACAGGAGAATATCTCTCCGATGAAGAATGGGTTCCTGAGTCTCATCTTATGCCAGTAATCTGGTATAACCCCCTACAGCCACAAGGATCCTTGTCACGCCCCGAAACCGGGCCCTGCAGTGAACCGATCCCGGAGTGCGAAATTTTGGGATAATTTGAAACTTTTGTCATAGTTCCCAAGATCCGCGTGAATGAGGATAAACAAATTCCATCACAATCAGAGTTATTTTCGCGGAAGCTACACATGGTGTTACGACTCGGAATCCGTGGCCATCGGGTTCCGTGTCGCTGCAACCAATATAAAAAAGCCATCAAATTAACAGACTGGCATAAATCATACATCAGAGCACACTGAGCTGGTAGTAACAGACTAATTAATTCCCACATATTCAGAGTACAATTAACAAGTGTCTTAATTACAAACCCAATAAAAAGGCTAATAAAGCCATACAACAATATATCCAACTAATAGAAATACTACCCTCAAAGATTTGATATGAACTCCGGTGCCAAACTTGACATCTAGATGATATCAATGGGCAGCCTCTCACGTCAGACCGGCGGTCCCCAGCCTCCTCTGATCAAACACCTAAAACCAGAAAGAGAAGAAACTGGCACCAAACAAAAAGGGTCAGACACGACGGTCTGGCAAGCAAATACACAAATAATATGAAAGCAAAGCACACTCGTAAAACCTGATGAAATCATCGTAAAATCGAATAAATAGGCTAAACAATAATGACAATAAAGCATGCTAAAACGATCGAACGAACGACCGAACATAAATATCAAAATAAGTAAAAGAACAATGTCAGATGTACGAATATCTCGAAAAGATATAAAAGCCTGCATAAAACATTTAATCGTCGGAAATACATTTCAAATCTGAATAATAGCGACAATATGATAAATGATTGATATCGAACATTAACCAAATCAAAACATAAAAAGTATAACCCACAAGAATCGTAAAACAAAGTAATATGCAGATAAAACACTGGCAACCACACATAGCTAATTCTCCTATTACCGAAGTAACAAGAGCACACAGAACCGAAGCCACTAAATGTGGGACCGGAAATAGGATCAGCACCGTAGCCATACAAATGGGACCGGCAGATCAAAAATCAGAACCGTAGCCATACAAATGGGACCGGCAGATAAAAACCGTTGCCATGGTCGGTACCGACGGAATCCAAGCTGCAGCTGGCGGACAAATTAAAGATCCCAAGCCGGGTGATCAGCCCGACAAGGTGACCTAAGCCTAGTGGTGCCTTTAGTTTTCAAAACTCGAACCGATACGAATCAAACCATAATACTAATCCCTTTGGCTCAGGGGCTCACACCACATAGCTCTGGCCCCGTCTTGCCTCGAGGTTTTATTTTCGAAAATCATAGCCTCTTTGGCTCATGGGCTCGCACTACAAAGCTCTGGCCCCGTCTTGCCTCAAGGTTTTTATTTTCAAATACTAGCCTTATCAAAACAATCGTCTCATCGAAGAAATCCCGAATGTGACGAACATACTCCAATCTCTTTTCAAATCGAATCGGAGAAAAACATACGAATATCCATGGTAAACCGTTCAAATACACATCAAAGTGATTTGTATAAAATCATACGATCAACCTTTCGAACATGGGAAAACACATGATTTTATAACAAATCACCGATGCTATTTAAATTAGTTTACCCATGAATACAAATACAAATACATGTTCTGACTTGAATGGAATGGATAGTGGAGAATGACTTAATGCCTTGCCAAGGAACCATCTCAATGCACATTTAACCTTTAAACATTGATTAATAAAAAGTGCGTTTGATGCCAATGAAAATCCATAATATTTAAATGATAAAGTGCGCATTGAGACTCGAACGATCCCGGGTAATTTCACATACACTCATTCTCACATCATTCCCATTTCACAAATTTCCAAGAATCAAAAGTAATGTCAAAACTCTTAAAAACAGGCCCATAGCTGGCCTTAAACCGAGCCCAAACAGTCTACTCATTTAACCCAAAACAGCCCTTTAACATGGCTCAAAACAATCCTTAAAACAGTCCAAAACTATTCCTTGAATGGCCCACAAACAAATTCTTAAAATCAGCCCAAAACTAATCTTTGAATGACCTACAAAACAGGTCTTAAAAAACAGCCCAAAACCAAACTTGAATGGCCCACAAACAAACTTTAAAGACAGCCCAAAACTAACCACAACCAGGCCAACAAAATATGTTTATAGCAGTCCACTCTCAGGCCCCAAAATGACCCAACATCAGGTCTTGAAATGGCCCAAAAGCTGACTTGAATCAGGCCCAGGAGCCCCAACAATAAGGCCCACAAAAATATCCAAACTCGGGCCCGAGCCAGAACCCAGGCTGAGCCGGGCCTCGCTCGAGCGAACCCAGGTCCGCTCGAACGGAGCCCAAACAGTGTCTGGGTCGCTCGAGCGGCCCAGTGGGTCGCTCGAGCGGACTGGGCCTGCCCAGTCCAGCCGGCAGTGCAGTTCCTTGCATTTTTTCCTTCTTTTTTTGATTCTTTTGATTCTTTTTCTTCATGCTAATTTCCAAGAATTGTTGGGCCCTTCCTTGACCTTCCAAACTCATCAATCACCATTCCATATCAACCCAATTAACCAACAATCACTTTTTAAAACAAAGTTTCTCCCCATTTCTTTGAACCCAACTCTTAACACAAGGAAATCAAATTTTCTACATGACCAAGATGAAGCAAACTTCCAATACATTGTAAGACCATACATAAATGGAAATCCAACAACATTGGTTCATTTATCAAAGTAAAACCATAAATCAAAGGGATTAAATCATAAGAAGGAGAAGCCATGAAATGAAACCAAATGAGATAAATCATCATATTAGTTGTAAAATTCACTTGCCTCAAGCCACAATGAAAGCTAGGATGCTCTTCAACCATGCTCTAGGGTTCTCAAGCTCCCAAAATCACAAAACCCCCAAATAGCTCATGAATAAAACCCTAGAAAACCAACCATTTTCCAATCTTCATGAAAACCCATTGCATGAGTGATGAAAAACACTCTAAATGAAAAGGAGAACAGAGATCTAAAGTTTGGAAAGCCATTGCAAACCTTGAGAAATCCGAACAAAGAAGAAGAGCTTAGATGAGAGCCTTGCTCTAGCTCAAAAATCTTGAAAATAGGGCTTTGGAAAGCTTGAATGGAGGAGAAAGCCCTAGGAGATCAATCCTCCAGGAAAACTCCATGAGATAGGTGATTCAGAAGAGAGAGAAAGAGTAGAGGGAAGAGGGAAAAACCCTTCCACTCTTGCTGGAAACGAAATGAAGGAGAAGAAGATGGGTTCCCTTCTTATAAGATGGGTTTGTGGGCCCCAATCTTCACAAGGCTGAAACTCACATTTGTGGGCCCCGAACGAAAATGACGAAGAAGACAAAAACGATCAGGGAAATAACTTTCCAAAAAGTATATTTTCCCCAAATCTGAAATTTTCGAAATTCATGGACAGATTTAGTGTAAAAGGTCAGTTTTGCCCTTTTTCTCGAAAAACGCATTTTCTGATCATCAAATCAAAATGGTCAAAACATGAAGTTGTTAAACTTCATCAAATGAGTCAAATACGTCAAATCCAGAATTTTTAGAAATGAAAAGTAATTTCTCATAAAAATACAAATATATGGACCGGGGGTCAAACCAAAGTCAACGGTCCTTAAAAATCTCCAAGGTTATGGAAAATCCAGTCGAACTCAAAAACAAGTCAAACTAAATCAAATCTCACTTAAAAAAGCCAACCACGATTAAAACAATACTAAACAAAAGAATGGGGTCGGGATCTTACAATCCTGGTCTGATGATGAAGAAGACTAGAGGCTATACAAGAAAAAATGCTGACTCAGCACCTCTCATTACTCCAGTGGAATCAACCACGTTGAGCCACAAAGAGTTGATGAGAAGAAG
>CM022948.1:26087595-26153420 GCA_012931725.1 Litsea cubeba | reverse complement strand
AATAAAAATAAATAAAAAAATAATTTAATTTATTAAATTTATTTTCTTTCCATTTATCTGCTTTTCACGAACCTGCTTATACAAGATGAAAACAGTAAAATTTTCAATCACCATCAGGTATTGCAACATAACTTCAAATTCAAAATCATTAAATTGCTACGTATTTAACTAGCAAAAGTTAAGTCTACATCATCATAATCAAATGTGACCTGAAATAAAATATAAAAAATTATGATCTTGGGCTTTTGACTAGTTATGAATCACATCGGAATTTGCCCTCTATCTTTGAACTGCTGGAAGAGGGTGATGAATTGAGACTTTACTGAAGCTTTCACCTCATGCATCTGTGCTTGCTGCTAGGCTACCTGGGACTTTAGGGACTCTAGTCGTAAAGCCATCTCTCTTTTCTCCTTTTCCATCTCCTCGAAGAGCCTTCTATCCTCCTCAGCTCACCTCCTGAACTCCTCATTCTCCCTTTCTAGTTGCGCACGAATCCCTTGCACAGCTGTACATCTCGTGGGCTTTGGACCAGCCCCACGACCACGTATATATGCTGATCGCTCTGGTCTAAGAACTGCCTCAAACCTCTCATCCTCGGTCATGGGAGGAATGCCCTCCTCCTGTTGGGATTGGTGTATGCCCTAAAGCCCACTAGCTGCATTCTCATCTTTTGTTACTGGATATTTACTGGTTATTTAATGGAAAGACTCTTTTATGCTTAAACATGTATATATGTATGGTTGTGTAAGGCCTATTGTTTCTAGTAAATGAATTAGGTGTGTAGTGTCTACACACAGATAGGTCTAATTCATGGACAACTGGAAACATCATATTTGTTCATAACTGAAAGATGGAGCTGGGCACTTCATCTTGGTAGAAGTTATAATGAGATACTCTCCTATATAGGGTGACATACCTAAGTCACGGGAGGGCTTTCCCGGACCTATCTCATTAGTGCATGTGTCATGCATTGAACAGGACCGTTGTAGGTGTGATCTCTAAAATAGTACTATCACAGAAAAGAGATCAAGTCACCTCATGCTACTAAGTAACCGGTGCTCTTAATCTTGAGCATTTGTGGATGAACTGACGAAGTCAAGTTCTTGTGCTTTAATTCACTATGGGTGAGATTCTATTCATGGGTCAACAGCTCTGTGTTTTGGGTACTCGGACTTGATCAGTTGGGACGTGCAAATGCAATATAGAATCTATGCCATCTGATGATGGAATAATCGTCCCCTTAGAATTATCCGATTAATCATCAAAATCTAAGATCTTAGTATATGGATGTTCCATATGAATATTGAACTTGTGGGTCGCTCCCTGGATCAAGAGAATGATATTCGAATGATGATTATGTTTAAGGATATGAAGTTCTAAGGTTTAGATGTAATCGGGAAGGTTGATAGTACATGTGATAACCTGACTCGATTATGGATGTTACATAGAGGGGCATTCAGGTCATTACACTTAGTAGGTCGAAGACAACCGTCATCTTATGACGAGCTTATTATAATATATATTTGTCCTTGGAGTTCAACTATAACTCTTTAGTGGAATGAGTTAAGGTTAAAATGGTCTTAATGTTGCTATGGGTTTAGCATGGACATTTTGGTCATTTTGGGAGCCAATGGCAAATATGTCTTTTGGTCCCTTCTCTAGTCACTTACCAAGATTGGCATGGTTTCCTAAGATGTTTATATAACATAAGGATGAATTATTTTAGTGGAAAAATAATTTTGAGTTTAAATTCAAATAGGCCTTTGATGGCATACATGAATTTAACTCTAGATAAATTGTATGTGGGCCATGGTGTGCATTGATATGTGGGACGTCCATAATAGGATTTCCATGGGTAAGGTTTCCAACTTTGAGTAGGACTCTACTTGGAAAGTTGGACTCCTCTTTGGATTAGTATTCCTATGAGTTAGTTTCCTTTTTGGATTAGGAACTTAAAATTAGTAAGTGTTCTACAACTAGTATTACTAATTGTATGGAAAGTTCCTTTTGGTTTCCTTTTCTAATTAGAGTGTTTCTTAAAGGAAATAAGTCTTTCCTTTTTGGACATAAATTAGAATAAGGAGAGATAACTAAATGGGAAAGGTTTCCACAAAAGTTTCTATAAAAGAAACCAAGCACCCTTGGACGTCCACCATGCTTGTAAGCAAGAATCACTCCCACACGTCCAGCCCTTGAGTTCCTTTCTTCTTCCTTGAAGAAAGTTGTAAGTCTGAGATTTTTCATGAGAAAAATAGTTCTTGTTTCCTAGATTAAGATCCCACCATCTTAGCCAATCAGATTTGGAAGTGAGATAGAGGAGAAGATCAAAGGCAATACTAGTGCAAGAAAATTCCAGCAACTTGTTTGCAAATTGCAAGTCTGAGTTCGCGCCTTTGGATCTATTTTTTCAGAGATTTGAAGTCTACAAATCTTCGAGGTAATAGTCTTCTATCATCTCTATTAATTAGACACATGTTGGTCATGATTTAATGGAGTTTATATGCGATTCTTTATGGCTGATTTCCGCTGCATAGTTCAGAAATCAGATTTTTTAAAATCTGTCATGCTTTGCATCAGCCATAGTAGTCTCTTTATGAGAAGTTTCAGATCTGAATCGCAATTTCTTTCAGTGGTATCAGAGCCACTCCATGTGAAATCATGATCCCATGTTGTGTGTAATTAATCCTAGATTGATTATGGGTATGGTGGCACCCTATTACAGTTATGTTGTGATGCATGTTGTGTGCAAGTTTCATTAACATTGCTGGAATTTATTTTCCAGATTTGTTTAATGATGCACATAGTGAGTTTGCATGCACTAACCTCTTTGTTTGCAGCCATAATTAGCATCCTTGATGGTTCGCATGTATGTTGTGTGGATTTGGATGTTTTTTAATTAGTTGGAAAGTGTACGATTGCGCGGTTAGCAATCATAGGAAGTTGTAAAGTTTCCTTAATTTTATTCCAACTAGTCTTGATGTAAGCTTTCTTGGAAAGCATAGGAATCTCCAATGTAATTTTGGTTTTGTTTCAAGACAAGAAGGTTGCAAGAAATTGGAGTCCTTGGAGATCAAGGAGTCAAGACTTCTAGATGCATGAGGAGTCCTAATTCGATTAGGATTTGAAATCCTAAGAGCAAGGAGCCATCAAGGGATGCATACTTTTCTTTGCTTTTATATATGGAATGCATGGTTGAATGCTTTATATAATTGCTATAATTGTCACCTAGAAACATGGCCACCATTAGGTTCTAAAATTGGCATCTTTATTGTATTAGATTGTTTTTAGTTTGGCAAATTGTTTTAAACGGAACTTAGACCAGCACCTTCTATTTGTCTAAGGTTTAAAATTGGATAGGGTTTAGTTTATCTTGGTACCCTTGGTTTCCAAAGGAGGCTAAACTAAAATCTAATTAGATGCTACCTATGGGTTTTCATAACCCAAGATAGGTTTTTGACTCTTTGAAGGGATTTGCTCAAATGTTTTAAAGCAAAGGTTATTTAATTTTAAGATGACTTAAGTCATGAATTTAATTAACCAAGTTTGCTAGATTTAAAAAGAGCT
The DNA here is from genome assembly GCA_012931725.1 of Litsea cubeba. Lineage (NCBI taxonomy): Eukaryota > Viridiplantae > Streptophyta > Magnoliopsida > Laurales > Lauraceae > Litsea > Litsea cubeba. Next base: position 26,149,856 of record CM022948.1, on the reverse strand, counting down.
TTTGAGTAAAACAATGTAAAAGGTCAAAAAGTATAAACCCTAGCGATAAATAATCAAGTGGGAGAGGGGTTTTAGGAAAGACCCCACGGCCTTCCATTTTCGGTTCATGTTACCTCATTAAAGTGTTAGTGGGAACGGCCATCCCTTCGGTGGAGTTCTTTAACTAAAGAACGCTTTGATGGGTTAATGGGTGAACTAATGTGAATATTCATAATGAGGTGTTAGTAGGAGCGGCCATCCCTTCGGTGGAGTTCTTTACTAAAGATCACTTCTATAGAATGTCAATGAAGTGTTGGTGGGAGCGGCCATCCCTTCGGTGGAGCTCTTTACTAAAGTTCACTTCTAGGAAGGATAAAAGTCTCTTCCCTTCGGAAGACTTAATCATAGACATTCTGCGAATTTCATAAGAGATGGTTATACACTTGACATAAGACGGTTATACACTTGACATAAGACGGTGATGACCTCTCCTTAGGAGTTAAGGGTTATTTGTCATATGAGGCCAAACCAATCAGTGATTGGACTACCACTGGATGTGTGTCCAGATAGTGATAATCCAAATAAGTCTGCCTTAATTCAACGTGACTGTAGGCTCGGCCATCCCTTCGATGGAGGGTCTATGAGGAGGTTGAAACACTGATACATTATAATTGGGGTTGAATAATGTAAAAAGTTTTCGTGCTTTGTTTTTCCTTTTGTAACAAGCACCATATGCATATTATATATATACTGCATGTCTAATTATAAACCGTTTTATATCCAGAAAAAGATGGGTAGAGATTCTTTTAGTCCGTTGATGTGCATTCTTCGTGAGAATAAACTGACTGGCCCTAACTACGTAGACTGGAAAAGAAATCTTGACATAGTACTCACAGCCGAGGAGTACAAGTATGTCTTGCTGGAAAACTGTCCCGATATTGATGCTAATTCTACTGATGACCAGCGAGAGGCTGAAAGGAAATGGAAGAAAGCGAACAGCATGGCTAAATGCTACATGCTCGCTTCCATGTCCAACGTGTTGCAAACGTAGCACGAGCAAATGGACACAGCCTATGAAATCATGATGTCCTTGTCTGAGATGTTCGCAGACAAGAGCAGGCCAGCTAGGCAAGCTGCTATAAGGACCATTATGAATGCTAGGATGGCTGAGGGAACACCTGTCAGAGAGCATATGCTCAAGCTGATAGATTGTTTCAATGAAGCTGAGATTCTAGGGGCTGAGATTGATGCAGGGAGTCAGACTGACATGATTCTTGAAACTCTGCCGGAATCTTTCAATCAGTTCAAGCTCAATTTCAATATGAGCAAGATGGACATGACTCTACCTGAGTTAATGAAAGAACTCCAGGCGGCAGAGGCTATCATGAAGCCCAAAGCCCAAGCTCATTTTTTCCAGTCTTCCTCTAAACTGAACCCGAAAGGGAAGAAGTTCAAGAAGAAGCAGAATAAGGGAAAAGGGCAGAAAAAGAACAATGCTGGAAATCAGAAGGACAAGGGTACAGATGGAAAGCCCAAAGGGAAATGCTTCAAGTGTGGCCTGAAAGGTCATTGGAAGAAAGATTGTCCCAAGTTCTGGCCTCAGTTAAGAAAGGTACATCTTTTTCATACTACATTGAAACTTGTCTAGTGGTTGATTCTACTGACTCATGGATAGTAGACTCAGGAGCCACTAATCATATCTGCAATTCATTGCAGGGGTTTCAGATAATGCAGAGAATTGAGAAAGGAGAGTTTGCCTTTAGAGTCGGAACAGGAGCTAAAGTTTGGGCAGTTGCAGTAGGAGTAGTTACCTTACATTTTCCATGTAATAGGATATTAGTTTTAAATAATGTTTTCTATGTTCCGAACATGAGGAAGAATTTAATTTCAGTTTCCAGATTAATTGAATTTAATTATTCAGTTTCTTTCCATTCTGGTATTGATATCAGTAGAGATGGAAATATTATATGTTCCGGTAGAATACATGACAACTTATTTTATATATATCCTATTGCTCCCACACTGCATAATGTACAACAAGAAAGCTCAACTTCCCTTAAAAGGAAGGTATCTTTAATCAATGACGCATATCTTTGGCACTTACGTTTGGGTCACATTAACCTAAAACGGATTCAGAGGTTGGTAGAAGATGGGCCCTTAAGCTCATTAGATTTCGAACCTTTTCCTCAGTGCGAATCTTGTCTCAAGGGAAAGATGACCAAACGGTCATTCTCTGGAAAGGGACTTAGGTCAAAGGAGTTGTTAGAATTGATTCACACTGATGTGTGTGGTCCTATGAACAAACCGGCTCGAGGAGGGTATGAGTATTACATCACCTTCACCGATGATTACTCTAGGTATGGATATGTATACCTAATGCGACGCAAGTCTGAGGCGTTTGATAAGTTCAAACAATTCAAGGCTGAGGCAGAGCTACAACTAGGAAAACATATCAAAGCCCTTCGATCTGATCGAGGTGGCGAGTACCTCCTGGGTGAGTTCAAGGAGTACCTCACACAACATGGGATTGTGTCTCAGTTGTCTGCACCGGGTACACCCCAGCAAAATGGTGTAGCAGAGAGAAGAAACCGTACCCTTCTTGATATGGTAAGGTCCATGATGAGTCATGCAACCCTACCTATATCTTTTTGGGGATATGCCTTAGAAGCAGCAGCATACATTTTAAATCTGGTACCATCTAAGTCAGTACCTAGGACACCACAAGAAATATGGACAGGTCGAAAACCTAGTTTAAATCATATCCACATTTGGGGTTGTCCAGCCTATGTACTGAATGATAAAGCTACCAAGCTGGAACCCAGATCGGAAATGTGCTACTTCATTGGGTATCCTAAAGGAACGAGAGGTGGCATCTTTTATCATCCAAAGGAGCAAAAAGTGCTCATCAGCACTCATGCTAGGTACTTGGAGGATGATTGTATGATGCACCAAGAGCTTAGTTGTAAAGAAACCCTTGAGGAGATTCTTCCGGAATCTCCTATAACATCTGTACCAGATCCTGAGGCAGTAGATGAACAAGATATTCCTTTGAACACTCCGGAGCCTCGGCGTAGTGGGAGAATTTCTAGACAACCAGAAAGATATTTAGGAGTGTCTTTTAAGACAGACTCTGAAGATCTGGTTGAGGATCCTACTAGTTATGATGAAGCAGTAACGGATATAGATGCTGACATGTGGCAGCAAGCGATGAAATCTGAAATGGATTCTTTGTATTCCAATCAAGTCTGGGAACTTGTAGATGCACCTGAAGGGATTAAACCCATAGGGTGCAAGTGGATCTACAAGAGAAAGAGAGGAGTGGATGGGAAGGTGGAAACCTTCAAAGCAAGACTGGTGGCGAAAGGATATACTCAGAAAGAGGGCATCGATTATGAGGAAACCTTTTCACCAGTGGCTATGCTTAAGTCCATAAGGATTCTCTTGGCCATCGCATGTCATTATGACTACGAGATATGGCAGATGGATGTCAAGACAGCTTTTCTTAATGGAAGTCTTGACGAATGCATCTATATGATGCAACCAGAGGGCTTCATTGCTAGTGGCCAAGATAACATGGTTTGTAAACTTAAGAAGTCCATCTATGGACTTAAGCAAGCATCTAGAGCATGGAACATCAAGTTTAATCAGGCAGTCAAATCCTTTGGCTTTGATCAAAACATTGATGAACCATGTGTGTATAAGAAAGGAAATGGGAAAGCAGTTGCATTTTTGGTTCTATATGTAGATGACATATTACTCATAGGAAATGATGTAGGTTTATTGTCATCCACAAAGGTTTGGTTATCCTCTCAATTTCAGATGAAGGATTTGGGTGAGGCCAGCTATATCTTAGGGATCAAGCTTTTGCGTGATCGCAAGAATAAGATGTTAGCCCTATCCCAATCTTCTTACATTGAGAAGATATTGGTCAAGTTTAACATGCATGACTCCAAGAAGGGCCTCCTACCTTCTAGACATGGAGTACCACTGTCCCGAGATCAATGTCCAAAGACATCTGAAGAGATAGAGACCATGAGGAGAGTTCCATATGCATCCGCTGTTGGAAGCCTCATGTATGCTATGTTATGTACTAGACCAGATATTTGCTTTGCCGTTGGCATGGTTAGCAGATATCAGTCAAACCCTGGACCTATGCATTGGACAGCTGTTAAGCATATATTCAAGTATCTTCGGAGAACGAAAGATTATATGCTAACCTTTCGAGCAGATGATCTAACGCCATTGGCGTATACAGACTCTGATTTCCAATCTGATAGTGACGCCAGAAAGTCTACCTCAGGGTACGTCTTTACTTTGTCAGGAGGGGCTATATCATGGAGAAGTGTCAAGCAATCCTGTATAGCTGATTCTACCATGGAAGCAGAGTATGTGGCGGCATCGGAAGCTGCGAAGGAAGCGGTATGGCTCAGAAAATTCCTGTTGGAATTGGGAGTTGTTCCTGCAGTGCATAAACCGATTGTCATGTACTGCGATAACACTGGTGCTGTAGCACAGTGCAAAGAGCCCAGGAATCACAAGAAAGGCAAGCACATTCAGAGAAAGTACCACTTGATCCGGGAATTCATTCAGGATGGAGAGATAGTGGTGGAGCATATTGCTTCAGCAAATAACTTAGCTGACCCATTCACTAAGACTCTTACTGAGAAAGTCTTCACTTCTCATGTTGAGTCTATGGGTGTTAGGTTAGGAAGCAGTGATCTTTAGTGCAAGTGGGAGTTTGTTGGGATTGGTGTACGCCCTAAAGCCCACTAGCTGCATTCTCATCTTTTGTTACTGGATATTTACTGGTTATTTAATGGAAAGACTCTTTTATGCTTAAACATGTATATATGTATGGTTGTGTAAGGCCCATTGTTTCTAGTAAATGAATTAGGTGTGTAGTGTCTACACACAGATAGGTCTAATTCATGGACAACTGGAAACATCATATTTGTTCATAACCGAAAGATGGAGCTGGGCACTTCATCTTGGTAGAAGTTATAATGAGATACTCTCCTATATAGGGTGACATACCTAAGTCACGGGAGGGCTTTCCCGGATCTATCTCATTAGTGCATGTGTCATGCATTGAATATGACCGTTGTAGGTGTGATCTCTAAAATAGTACTATCACAGAAAAGAGATCAAGTCACCTCATGCTACTAAGTAACCGGTGCTCTTAATCTTGAGCATTTGTGGATGAACTGACGAAGTCAAGTTCTTGTGCTTTAATTCACTATGGGTGAGATTCTATTCATGGGTCATCAGCTCTGTGTTTTGGGTACTCGGACTTGATCAGTTGGGACGTGCAAATGCAATATAGAATCTATGCCATCTGATGATGGAATAATCGTCCCCTTAGAATTATCCGATTAATCATCAAAATCTAAGATCTTAGTATATGGATGTTCCATATGAATATTGAACTTGTGGGTCGCTCCCTGGATCAAGAGAATGATATTCGAATGATGATTATGTTTAAGGATATGAAGTTCTAAGGTTTAGATGTAATCGGGAAGGTTGATAGTACATGTGATAACCTGACTCGATTATGGATGTTACATAGAGGGGCATTCAGGTCATTACACTTAGTAGGTCGAAGACAACCGTCATCTTATGACGAGCTTATTATAATATATATTTGTCCTTGGAGTTCAACTATAACTCTTTAGTGGAATGAGTTAAGGTTAAAATGGTCTTAATGTTGCTATGGGTTTAGCATGGACATTTTGGTCATTTTGGGAGCCAATGGCAAATATGTCTTTTGGTCCCTTCTCTAGTCACTTACCAAGATTGGCATGGTTTCCTAAGATGTTTATATAACATAAGGATGAATTATTTTAGTGGAAAAATAATTTTGAGTTTAAATTCAAATAGGCCTTTGATGGCATACATGAATTTAACTCTAGATAAATTGTATGTGGGCCATGGTGTGCATTGATATGTGGGACGTCCATAATAGGATTTCCATGGGTAAGGTTTCCAACTTTGAGTAGGACTCTACTTGGAAAGTTGGACTCCTCTTTGGATTAGTATTCCTATGAGTTAGTTTCCTTTTTGGATTAGGAACTTAAAATTAGTAAGTGTTCTACAACTAGTATTACTAATTGTATGGAAAGTTCCTTTTGGCTTCCTTTTCTAATTAGAGTGTTTCTTAAAGGAAATAAGTCTTTCCTTTTTGGACATAAATTAGAATAAGGAGAGATAACTAAATGGGAAAGGTTTCCACAAAAGTTTCTATAAAAGAAACCAAGCACCCTTGGACGTCCACCATGCTTGTAAGCAAGAATCACTCCCACACATCCAGCCCTTGAGTTCCTTTCTTCTTCCTTGAAGAAAGTTGTAGGTCTGAGATTTTTCATGAGAAAAATAGTTCTTGTTTCCTAGATTAAGATCCCACCATCTTAGCCAATCAGATTTGGAAGTGAGATAGAGGAGAAGATCAAAGGCAATACTAGTGCAAGAAAATTCCAGCAACTTGTTTGCAAATTGCAAGTCTGAGTTCGCGCCTTTGGATCTATTTTTTCAGAGATTTGAAGTCTACAAATCTTCGAGGTAATAGTCTTCTATCATCTCTATTAATTAGACACATGTTGGTCATGATTTAATGGAGTTTCTATGCGATTCTTTATGGCTGATTTCCGCTGCATAGTGCAGAAATCAGATTTTTTAAAATCTGTCATGCTTTGCATCAGCCATAGTAGTCTCTTTATGAGAAGTTTCAGATCTGAATCGCAATTTCTTTCACCTCCAAAGGTTGAGACTCTAGCTTATTAAGCTCTTCCTACATTCAATAACCAATTTTTTATTATCAATTAATTTAGTGATATATTTATTATAAAAAATTGAAATGGAAATAAAGAATGGAACAATAAGTTACATAGACTTTCTGGGAACTCAAATCCACCCAAGCGCCTTTCTTGTTGCTAAACCGGGTAGTGAACCACAACTTAGTTCGGGAAGGCCCGTTCCCCGTCTCAAGATCACGCTGTCATTACACAAGTTAATACATATAATATTTATTTAACAAACAAGTTGTTCTAAACACTATGAGTGAAGTTTACACTATCATAGCTGATCCGAGCAAAAGCCTTTGTCCCGGCAATATGGCCAATAGTATGCTTTTTCCTGTTCTCCTTGTTTCTATTGCTAATTTTCTACATTCAGGAACCATAAATTATAAGCAATACATGTATAAATGATAGATTGAAAGGGTAGATAATATAACTTAATTAACATCCATACCGTGAATTCTTCGGATCCGAAATACCTAACAAGATCAACCCAATCATCGCTGCTCACACTTGAGGGGGGATTCTCGAGTCTCATTTTGTCTGTGTTGTACTTGCAATAATGATCTTTATGCAGCCTATGCCGATAGTCTCGATATTGGCGATTTAGCTGCTGATATACAGCTTCCTAAATATGGGAATGCTCCTCGAGAGTAAATTTTTGCTGCATGGTATTTTAAGAGGAAGTAAACATAGATGCAAGGTAGTACATCGAATGTAACTAGAGCTTTTCATCCTAATACATAAGCTTTTTAATTTAAATGACTTACTTTTGCAGCATGCCACATTTTTAGCTTGTCATCATCCGGAATAGACTTCCATTTGGAAAAACGGAGCGGGGCCATTTGTCTGACTATAATGCCCAATTCAGTAATTAATACTTGGGCATTATTACCTACAACTCGCATCAGGTTTGGTGGAATGTCCACCGCTAGCTTTTCCCCCTCGCGCCTCCTCTTTATGAGTGTAGTGTTCCTCGTCTTCCCTCGTCCTTTTTTCCCGGACATGCCTGACCCTGTTCACTCAGAAATTCAATTAAACTTGTTAGCTTCCGTCAACATGAGTTTATATATATAATGCATAAACTATAAAAAAACACATGTACAATTTAAATTAATAGTTAACATACCGGCGTGTTGATGGCAACCTCATCTTGAGCAAGTGCCTCAACCTGTCTGGGGTCTGAGGGTCCCGCCTCTGATGTAGGCTGCTTGATCTGTGAGGGCTGGCCTACCCGAGCTCCTGCTCGTCTACCTCCACCTCGGCCTCTACTGGCCATATTTGTGTTCTATCCTGCAACACTTTACATCAAATTGATTATTCATTAAGCATATGTATACACATCAAGCACACGTATCACATCCAAGAATGATTAATGTATGAGAAAGAACTATGAGCTTTCCCTAATGTATTAGTTCATCAAAAATGATAATGAACATGTCATATAAATTACATCAACTCATTGGTCTCACTATCATCATCAGTATTCATTTCATCTTCCTCAGTATCATCATCAATGGAGGCATCATCCTCCTCACTTTCATCATTAATGAAGGTGTTAACATCCTCATCTTCCCTTTCCTCATTCATTACAAGATTTGCATCAATAAAAATTGGAGGAATATCATCTCTTTGCCATGCCATGAAGTCGTCGTCACTAACTCTCAATGCGTCAGCTACACTATATGACTCATTCTGTTGGTATGGCTCGTCATCACAAATCGACTCTTCATCTTCATCTTCATCTTCCGGCACATCGTACAAGTCTCGAGGTTGTGTCTTCACCACAGCCTGCCAATTATCGCCTAATTTGGAGTCTTTTACATAAAAAACTTGTTCCGCTTGAGATGCTAGCACAAACGGCTCATTGGTATTCCATTTCTTTGTGAAATTGACACTGGTATAGTTGTGTTTATCTGTTTGGATTCCTCTACCATCTTTGCCGATGTCCCACCAATCGCACTTGAACAAAAAAACATTATTGTCCCCAAAATAATCCAATTGAATAATGTCTGTCAGGACACCATAGTAATCTTGGTTTCCTGATTCGTCATCTCCCTTTACAATCACACCGCTATTTTGACTTTTTCGAAACATCTCACGATCTTTTGTGTTAAATCGTAGGCCATTAATGACACAACGCTTGTATCATGTCACTCTTCTGTCAGGACCTCGTGCTAAGTCTAGAAGTTGCTTATTGACCGTGCATTCCCTTGATTGTACAATTGTGTAACATGTTCATATTTGTGAGTGAGATAAATATAATATGATAGAAGTAATGTGTGATGTAAAAAGATTTATGTTGCATGACACTTACACGTTCTTCAAACCATTTAGGAAACTTCTCTTCATGTCTCTTTACTACATTCCTTAGACTCTCTCTCTCCAACTGTTCCTTGTGTTCACTATACAAAAAGACATACAATTATAGCCCCAAGGAATTACATTAAAAGAGAGATAAAAATGGATAATTGAAAAATACTAAATATATATCAAATACTCTGGAATAAGTGTCATACGTAAGAAACGGTAGAACTTCATCACAGTTTTTCAATACGTAAATACGAGCCTGCTCCCAAGCTCTGTCATCAATATATCCATATTCTCCTTTCCCTAGTGGACGACGATCCTTTGAGAAAATGGATGAGCCTTGATGCGTTTGTTTGTTACTTCCATCATAATTTCTTTCTACTTTATTGAACTTGGTCTCAACCCCATGCAAGTACATTGAGCAAAATGTCAGGCATTCTGCGGCAATGTAACCTTCTGCAATTGACCCTTCTGGAAAAGCTTTATTGCTCACATAACGCTTCAGTGTATATAAGTACCTAATGAAATATAAATTCAGGATGATAAACAAAAGAGCAATATGATATAAACATGATAAGTGCATAATTAACACTAAGAATAATAAAATGCACTACCTTTCAATCAGATACATCCATCGATAATGTACTAGTCCGCCAAGAATCACCTCTCGCGCGAGATGAATGGGCAAGTGCACCATAATATCAAAGAATGACGGTGGGAATATCCTTTCCAGCTTACAAAGTGTTATAGCAATCTGGCTTTCAAGACGTTCCAAGACATCTTTTGTTAATGTCCTAGAACACAATTCCTTAAAGAAATGGCTAAACTCAATTAGTGCCTCACACACATCATCGCTTAAGGATCCACGTAGTGCAAGTGGTGAAAGTCCGGGATCTTAACCCTAGAGGGGGGGTGAATAGGGTGATCTACTAATTAGGTGACCAATTTTAAATTTCTTTAAGCTAACTAGTAACTAGTGATGATTATGACAATAGATGTGGAAGATAAACAAACCAATCACCACAAACCAATCACCATAACACAAAGATTTATAGTGGTTCGGCCTCAATGCCTACATCCACTACCGGCTTGGCTCAACACCCCACCGGATTTCCGCTATTTATGCTTTTACAATAGGCTAAGGAATAACCTTTACAATGATGTTTTTCTAGGCTAAACAACAACCTTTACACTATGCTTTTTCTTAGGCATAGCAATAACCTTTACAATCAACAGATTTTTCTTTCTCAGTGAAGTGTCTAAACACTAGAAGAGAAACAATTATAGCTTAATACATTTGCCTCTTAATTAGGCTGATATAAAAATTAAAATCAATTTACAATCATACACTAACAATTAACTAAGATGAGTGTTCAAGGTGTATGAAAGTGTACTTCAATCAATTTTTAAAATGAAGCTCTTAAATGAATGCTTGATGCATTTAAAAATTTAAGCACATAAATTAATGATTGAAGAGATGAACTAATCACATGAAGTAATTGAAACAACTTGGAAAGACATTCCTATTAAAACACAAGTTATAAGAAGGTTTAAATACTAAAAACACATGTGATTTGGGCATGAGTGTTTTGCAAAACAATCCAATATGGTAAAGTGATTTAATGATTGTAAAACAACTCAAACAAGGCTAGAATTCATGCAAAAATGAAATTACAAAAGTTTGATCATGCATGGATTTCAAAAGTATGGAAATCAAATTTAACTTAGAAGCATATACCTTTGAATCTCAAGGATTTTGATTTCCATTTGCTCTCTAGCCTTCTCAGCTCATTCCTCTTTCTTAGGCTTCAAAATGGTTCCAAAAGTTCACCCAACCAACCTTTTTGAAGAAAGGAATGAAATGAACATTTATAGACAAAATCAGTCCAACGGCTAGTTTATTCGGTCGACCTAATGCACTCTCGGTCGACCTGGAATAAACGGTCAGAAGTCTGACCGTTGGAGAGCCAACAGCTCTCTGCCCAACGGCTAGTTGGTTCGGTCGACCGGGTACAGTGTCGGTCGACCGACCACACTGGCCTGGGAGGAGTTCTGTGCAGATTTTGAAAAAGTGATTTTTGGAAACATGAACTCCAGCCATTATGTTTTATGCATGCTAAAAGGATTCTAAAAATGAGATTGTATGCATTCCAAGAACCTCGATGATTAACTTGATTTTTCAAAATTATGCATGAAAAAAAAAACTTTTCGAAAGAGTATTTTAAGTTCTAAAACATGCAGGATGAGGTCTTTGAAAATCAATTGAATATGCAAGTCTAAGATTCAGAAATCAAGGTCTAAAATACGATGAATGAGTGTGTGATCAGATGAAGGTGAAAGTGATAGTGCATCCATCAAATTAGCAACATAGAAAGATCCTAACAATCTCCCCCTTTGCAATTTGATGCCAGCTAAGATGATCACAACACTTCTAAGACTTCAGCTCTTCTGAACTGAATTGTTCTTGAAACAATCTCTCCCCCTTCGTTAGAGCTCTCCCTCTGCTCTAAGCTTATTCCTTTAGGCTTTCTTACTTTCAAGTCGCATTTAAGCGTGTCTCCCTCTTTGATCCTTAGACAGATCTCCCCCTTAGTTAGATCTGGTCTTCTCTCCCTTTTGTTTGATCTTCTCTTGCTCTTTTGAGTTCTCTCCCCCTTTGTCATCGAATTGCAAAGGAACCTGTATACATTAGAAAACAAATACCTTTTAGCAGCACCTGTTACCAAATTAAATTGAAAATGAAATGCAGAACAAGTTATCATGTATAGAGGTTGTCTATGCTGTTGTGAATGATGCTAAGACAGAAGATATTAATTGAAGGAAAATATAGTTCAAAGCATCATAAACATTCATCAATTGAAGAATACAATAAGAAGATATGAGATGAACAATTTGACTATGTAAATTCATTGATATTCCATAAAAGATTAGTACATATTTCAATAATTACTTGACCAAATCAAAAATCAAAATAATGGTCAGTAATCAAATCAAAATATCAGTCAGTTGATAGACAAATATTTAAAAGAGTTAAAAAGTCTATCACTACCCCCCACAAAAAGTGAAAAACTTTCCTAAGATCTAAGATGAATCTGTAGGAGACGGGGGCACCGCATCATCATGACGCCTGCAGCTGCTGGAGATGTTCGAGAGGTACTTCAAAGTCTTCTTCATCATTCCTGATACCTCTTGCCTAAATTCCTGATAGTTTGTACGTATGGTAGAAATAATATGCTCTAAAGAGGTCATACGGTCCTCCAGACTGCGCTGCTGAGGGGGCTCTGGATGAGGAGGCTGACCTGCTACTGGATCTACAGGCTCTATCTCCGCAGCCTCTAACTCTGCATCTCCTTTAGCAACAGGATTCCTTTGCTGGGTTGGTGGAAGCTTCATCAAGAGAATGTTTGATTTGTTGAAAACAGTGGATGTCTCTGGTCTCTCAGAAGCTGGAGGAATCACTCCATATGATCTAGCGAGCTGGGAAATAAGAAACCCAAAAGGAGCTGTACAAGGCTGTGACCCAGTAATAACTCGGAGCATGTGGTGCATAATAACCGAAGGTAAGCATACCCGATCACCAGATATAACTTTGGACAGCAGATTAGCCATGTAGGGAGTAACTTCAGTCCTATTCCCTTTCCTTGGATAAATGGAATGAGTGAAAATGATAGTATGATACGAAGGGAAGGAACCATGAGGAAGCTTGAAGACAATTTTTGGCTGTCCAAAATTCAGATTTTCCACAAAGAGCTTGAGTCATGATTTCTTTCTCATCAAGAGGAAGAACTTCAGAAATTATCTTTGGACTACTTGACCTAGGAATCCCCAAAATTGATGCAATCTTCTCTGTAGTAACCACCTCTTCCCCATGCTCGAATCTGATAGTAAATGAATTGTTGGTGGAGGCAAAGATAGACTCATAGAGGCCATGAACTAAGGATGGACAAGCATTTCCACTCCAAGTTAGAATATTAGCCAAACCAATGGCTTTCAAGATAGTAAGGACATCATAATCCACTAGATCTTCTACTACACATTTCTTCTCCACTATGATCCCTTTGTTTCGGAAAGATTTGACAACAGAAGATGGAGAAGGGACGGGTTTGAATTTGACCTCACGAGGAGGAGAAGCTTTGGGAGAGGATGGAGGAGTTCTATGGGAAGATAAAGCTTGGCTTGTTTTTGACTTTTTATTAGGCTGCCTCCAAGTTTGCTTGGTTCTCGCCATGACTGAGTAGCTGAATAAGTAAATTGGATGTCCTCAAGTGCTAGGCTGAAATGTAGAAGAAAGTGATCACTGGGCACTAAGATAACAATTGGGAAAGAGAAGGAGAGCACACACTAATTCAGCTGTCAGTTAACAGTGAGTTGGAGCATTTGGAATGGCTTGAATTGCTCCTATGATAGGATGGAGTTAGGTGCACAATGTTCCCACTTGAAATCAGCGAAAACAGATACTAAAATGGATGAATCAGTGGTTCTGGCATTCTGTCAAACACTTGTGGTGCAGAAACTGAATCTGGGGATAATCACTGAACACAGCTGCTCAAGCCTGGACCAAAAGGTCTACAAATAGTTACTGCAAAATCCACAACTTCAAATAAATTGAATGGACAGCTACACTCATTAGAACTAGCAACCAACGATGGGTGTTGAATCTGCCATTGAATCTACCAAACACACAGCACACAGACGGTTGGAGAGTAATACACGGCTTGGACGACTTGGCTAGTTGAAGGTTCAGTGATGATCCCTGGAAATGCTAGCAATAAGAAAAATGGAAGAATGACTCCAAGCTGGCAGAAGAAAACTATGAACCAGGGCTGCCTGGGTGGGGAATGACAGTGACGAGGATGCCAACGTAATGAGGCCTTTAGCTAAGAGGATGATGATCGAGAATGTTGCTCATTTGAGAACGATGATCGAAGCCTAGACGAGCATTAGCAGATGGTAAGAGGAGATCAAGCCCTAAGGAGGTCGGCCTGCTGAATGGAAGAAAGTTCTGAATGAAACAGAACAGCCCAGCACAACTTTTTTAAGTTGCTGGGTATGTGCTTTCGGTCGACCGATCACACCAAGAGGTTGACTGAGTCAACAGGGAAAACAGAATTTCTATCCAGATTCAAGAAAAAATTTGCCAACTCAAGAAAAACTCTTTGAACATATGATTCCCTTAACCCAGCTATCCTACAAGCTCAATCTAATTAGGAAAAGAGATTTTACAAAATTAATTCTAAATAAATCCATTTAAGAGATTGAAAACTTGTAAGTCCAAGACAAATCATTTTTCAAAAGTATTTAATTTGACAAATGTGGAATAACTATGGATCCATTCAAATAAAAACAAATTTGAAAAACAAATCAATTGATTGAGAAGATGTATCTTTAAGCAATTCTTTTTCAAATCAGATTGATCATAAACATGCATTTTTATCATGACATACCTTTTAAATTCAAAATGCATTTTCAACAAGTAAAACTTTAAACAAATGATACTTGAACAAAGAGACAATACTAAGAAAGAGAAAAGGAACTAGACTTAAGACCAACAACACATATAACTTATGGGAAAGGGTTGGTCTAATCTAATTATAAGGTCTTAGTATTTGTCTAAAAGTCTAACCTTAGGTATCCATCTAAGGTCTTGAGCTTTGGAGTCTATGTATGAGATCCCACCAACTAGAGGAGATAAATATTGATTTCTTTTATACTTGACATCATATCTTTGAGGTTTGACAATTTCATAATTGGATTGATGATTAGTCTTTGGTGGTTGATGTTTCTTTTTATTTTTCTCCTTTCTTTTAGCTTTTCCTCTCTCTTTTTGCCTTTTGAATTTTAATTTTAATCTTTCAACCTTTTTCAAAAGTTCTTTCATTTCCAAGGTTAAAGGAGGTAAAGTGAGAGGTTTCTTTTTGATAGATTTATTTTGACTATTTTTTATTTGTTTGTTCTTTTTAAAATCTATCTTGGGAGACTCTTGTTGGAATGGTTTAACTTGCTTGAACTTTCTAGAGTCTTCCTTTGATTTTAATGTCTTACCCTTTATAGAATTAGATATTCCCTTTTTAGGTTCGTAGATGGGTTTAGACAAATGACTTTTTCTTAATTTGCACTCAAATTTGAAATGCCCTTCATTACCACAATAATGACATTTTGTTTTGGGCAAAGTAGAATGAGTGCTACAGATTGAGGACTCACCTTTCACAAATGTGTTGGTGATTTTAGGGCCATGAGAAGTATACTTATCAAATCCAATACCCGTCCTATCTCCTTGTGAATTACCCATTCTAAATAATTTTTCTAATTTCTCTTCACTTTGGGTAAATTTGCACTCATACTTATGTTTGTGGGTCTCAAGTTGAGTTACTTGGTTTTTAAGAATTGAATTTTCATTTTTAACTTTTATGAGTTGAATTCCAATTCCATTAAACTTGTTAACTTTTTTATAACCAAGTTTTAATTTAAGTTTAAGTTCATTAACATTAGATCCAAGTTGTAACGCTTTTATATCACTTTGAGCATTAAATAAATTTTCTTTGGTGATTATTAACTTGGATTCTAAATTAACAATGTCTTCAACTTGATTTTTTATACGATCAATGAGTTGAGTTTTCTTTGGTAAGACCTTCACAACTTATCTTAGATACATTTAGTTCATCTTGAAGATTTGACAAGTTATCTTTAGAAATTTTCAATTTGGATTCTAAATAGATAATGTTTTCATCTTGTCTTTTTAATGTATCTCTTAGGTTTAAATTTTCTTTATTTAGCTCATTATGATTTAATTTCATTTCATTTAGTTCATCTTGAGCATTGGATAGGTTGTGCAAAGTGATCATAAACTTAGAGTCTAGGCAATTTATTAGTTCTTCTTTCTTTCTAAGTTCATTTTTTGAAGAGTCCAATTCTTTGCTTAATCTTTTAGATTCTTCTTTTAAACTTTTGTTATTCTTATCAAGCTTTAAGAACAATGTATATAATTCATTATAAGCTTGTTGAAGGTCATCTTCATATTCATTTTCTTCTTCTTTTAATTAAACTTGGGATTCATTAATTCCAATATTTGGATCTCCAATAAATGGAAGAAGGGTGGTCTAGAAGAATCTACAAGGGAATGTACACAATCTAACTCAGTGGAATCCATTCTAATGATTTTCATGCAATGCACAACTAGGGTTTAAACTCTAGGTTTTTATACCTAATCAAGAGTTTTAAACACTTGATCCTAATAATAGAGCAACCTTACTCTGATACTAATTGAAAGTCCGGGATCTTAACCCGAGGGGGGGGGGGGGGGGGGGGTGAATAGGGTGATCTAATTAGGTGACCAATTTTAAATTTCTTTAAGCTAACTAGTAACTAGTGATGATTATGACAATATATGCAGAAGATAAACAAATCAATCACCACAAACCAATCACCATAACACAAAGATTTATAGTGGGTCGGCCTCAATGCCTACATCCACTATCGGCTTGTGCTCAACACCCCATCGGATTTCCGCTATTTATGCTTTTACAATAGGCTAAGCAATAACCTTTACAATGATGTTTTTCTAGGCTAAACAACAACCTTTACACTATGCTTTTTCTTAGGCATAGCAATAACCTTTACAATCAACAGATTTTTCTTTCTCAATGAAGTGTCTAAACACTAGAAGAGAAACAATTATAGCTTAATACATTTGCCTCTTAATTAGGCTGATATAAAAATTAAAATCAATTTACAATCATACACTAACAATTAACTAAGATGAGTAGTCAAGGTGTATGAAAGTGTACTTCAATCAATTTCTAAAATGAAGCTCTTAAATGAATGCTTGATGCATTTAAAATCTAAGCACATAAATTAATGATTGAAGAGATGAACTAATCACATGAAGTAATTGAAACAACTTGGAAAGACATTCCTATTAAAACACAAGTTGTAAGAAGGTTTAAATACTAAAAACACATGTGATTTGGGCATGAGTGTTTTGCAAAACAATCCAATATGGTAAAGTGATTTAATGATTGTAAAACAACTCAAACAAGGCTAGAATTCATGCAAAAATGAAATTACAAAAGTTTGATCATGCATGGATTTCAAAAGTATGGAAATCAAATTTAACTTAGAAGCATATACCTTTGAATCTCAAGGATTTTGATTTCCATTTGCTCTCTAGCCTTCTCAGCTCATTCCTCTTTCTTAGGCTTCAAAATGGTTCCAAAAGTTCACCCAACCAACCTTTTTGAAGAAAGGAATGAAATGAACATTTATAGACAAAATCAGTCCAACGGCTAGTTTATTCGGTCGACCTAATGCACTCTCGGTCGACCTGGAATAAACGGTCAGAAGTCTGACCGTTGGAGAGCCAACAGCTCTCTGCCCAACGGCTAGTTGGTTCGGTCGACCGGGTACAGTGTCGGTCGACCGACCACACTGGCCTGGGAGGAGTTCTGTGCAGATTTTGAAAAAGTGATTTTTGGAAACATGAACTCCAGCCATTATGTTTTATGCATGCTAAAAGGATTCTAAAAATGAGATTGTATGCATTCCAAGAACCTCGATGATTAACTTGATTTTTCAGAATTATGCATGAAAAAAAAAAAGCTTTTTGAAAGAGTATTTTAAGTTCTAAAACATGCAGGATGAGGTCTTTGAAAATCAATTGAATATGCAAGTCTAAGATTCAGAAATCAAGGTCTAAAATACGATGAATGAGTGTGTGATCAGATGAAGGTGAAAGTGATAGTGCATCCATCAAATTAGCAACATAGAAAGATCTTAACAAGTGGAAGTAATCGTTGTAAAAATATGTAGCAATCATGACTCCTGGTGCCTACAATTCGTGCCGACAATTCGACATTCTTTGATGTTTACACGTCGAGATATGTTTGAGGCATAGCCATCGGGGAACTTCACCAAAGCCAATAATTCACAGAAATTCTTTTTCTCACCAACGGACATTGTGTAACATGCAGGGGGCATTTTATAGGAATTACCATCATGTTTCATGTGTAATTGATGCCTTATACCCATCGCTTGCAAATCTAAACGAGCATTAGCATGGTCCTTTATTTTACCTTCGATGTTCATCAATGTCCCCAGAATACTATCACATACATTTTTCTCTATGTACATGACATCCAAATTATGGCGCAGTTTAAGGGTTCTCTAATAAGGCAATTCAAAGAAAATACTATATTTCGACCAATTAAAACCCTCGGCACGCTTCCTTTTTTTCGGTTGTGTCTTCCCAAATTTCACTGGTTCAACATGACTCAACTGCTTAAGCACATCATCCCCAGACAATGACTTTGGCGGCTCCCGAAGTTCGTTTTTTTTCCATCAAAAGAGCTCTTTCTATGTCGCCATATATGATCTGTTGGTAGGAAGCGACGATGACTCATGCAACAAGTCTTTTTTCCATTCTTCAACCACATATGTGATGTCTCCTTATTGCAGGTAGGACAAGCCAAAATCCCTTTAGTGCTCCATCCTGATAAGTTTCCGTATGTAGGAAAATCATTGATGGTCCATATCATCGCGCCATGCAACTGAAAATTGGTACCTGTGTAGGCATCATAAGTTTGGATGCCATCTTCCCACAACTCTTTCATCTTTTTGACCTCTCATTTCCTGGAGACTTGGGTCTAGGAATAAGCAGCGACATAATGAAAAATGGATTTTTCATACATTTCCACGGTGGTAGGTTGTATGGCACAAGAATTACCGGCCATGTACTATGAGAAGTGCTCATGTTTGAAAAGGGATTGAATCCATCACTTGCTAGCCCAAGCCTAACACTACGAGGGTCTTGGGCAAATGAGTTATGCATTTTGTCAAATTCTTTCCAGGCTTCAGCATCGGCTGGATGCCTTAACACCCCATCATTGACGCGCTTCTCTTTGTGCCACCTCATATCTAATGCTGTCTTATTTGAGATAAATAACCTTTGTAATCTCGGTTTTAGCGGGAAGTAGCGCAAGATTTTTTGAGGAATCTTCTTTTGTTTGCCATTAGTAAATTCATATCTAGGCTCTTTGCATTCTGGACACTCTTCTCTATGCTCATGCTCCTTCCAAAATAGTACACAATCATTTTTGCAAGCATGAATCCTCACATAGTCAAGTCCTAGGTCACGAATTATATTTTTAGCCTCGTAAAATGAGCTGGGGAGCGTCTCACCATCAGGAAGTGCCTCCTTTAACAACTCAAGCAACATGGTGAAGGATTTGCTGCTCTAATGATTAGGTATCTTTAGGTGCAACAGCTTCACAATGAACGACAACTTAGAGAACTTCTCACAGCTTGGATATAGTTTTTGTTCAGCATCCTTCAACAGTCTCATGAATTTATCTGATTTCCAGTCGGGCACCACATTCCCATTGCTACTAGAATCCTCCCCTGCCCATTCATTTATAGTTGATGCGGTGTAATGATCATGTATCATTTCTTGCATGTCATCATGATCATCTTCATCTTCTATGTTGGGCTCATCATCGTCATCTTCATCAGTGCTTGACTCAAACTCCTCCCCATGCAATACCATGGAATGTAACACTTAACTATACCATGATAATATATATCCGCTTCCACATCATCCCGAGTACGAAAATAGACATTGTTGCATTTAACACACGGACATCGAATCTTTTTCCTTGGCTCAATATGCGCATATGCAAACTCCAAGAACTGTTTAACTCCATTTATGTACCGAGGGTGTCGTCTATCCTCAATCTTCATCCAACTCTTATCCATGTTGATCTACCTTAATACAATTTGAAGTTATTGTAAAACCTGTCGTTTGGTTTATAAATAAAAAACCATACTCACATGTCCCCTAGACAACAAATCAAAAACCTTGTATAGATAAAAGATGCACTCACATATAAATTGCACTCAAACGACAATGTTTAAATCATTAAAAAATTACCTTTTTAATTAATAATCTTTGGTGGAGCATATTTGAACATGAGTTCTAGTTTATTCAATTCCTATGTATTGAGTTCAAATAAATAGGCTCTAAATTGAGAAACGCGACACCACCTCTGTGGAAAGAGGCATCTCATCTTGCATAGCCACCAAGGGATGATCCCGACGCAGGTAGATTATCTAACATGTATGGTAACACTAACCAAATATAAAAAAAAATTAAAAATAAATAAATAGTCCAATTGGGTTTTGGTAGTTTGGGTAGTTTGGATACTGCTTAAATAGCTTGATTTGGATATTCTTATTATTTCTTAAAAACTACTTTTAGCTTTTCAACTTTTTGAAAAACCCATTATAGTCTGTGTGAGACCCAAGGGTTCGGTACCCCAAGCTGGGCAGCACAAGTTGGGTTAAGGAAATCTGGGTCTGCTTTGATTCTGTACATGCTATTTTATAATTGAAATAATTGGAATATTGGATACTATAGCTTAGAATCTGGGGCTTGTTCATATTATGGTAAGATTTGGCTCGGGTGTGGAAGTACAGGTTCCCAAACATGTGAATCCTCCAATTTCAATCCAAGAAAAAGTGGGATTCATAAGACTCCACAAGATTTGGATCAATTTTCTATTTGAGAGTATACAGAGTTTACATTATATTGCAGCTTTAAGAGTCTCAATTGTATGTCAAGATATTTTTGTTACTGTTTACTTCATAGTCCTAGGGGTATGATTTTATTCCCTAAAAACTCTAAAATATTCAACAGATTTATAGTGTTATAAATGTAGACTTGAAATATTTTATATTTTGATCATTCTTAAAAATTTCTAGTTCCGGGGTTGTGTTAGATATCGCGATCACTGAGAGGGGGGGGGGGGGGGTGAATCAGTGATTCCTTAAAAGCAGGTCCAATTTAACAACAAAAGTAAATCAAATCACACAAGGACACCAGATTTAACGTGGTTCACCAAAAGGCTACGTCCACGGTTCAAAGACTGTCCGAACACCGATCCGGAACAGGTCTGAATCTATTTAGTCGCACCAACGACAAAGAGCACCAACTCTTAAGTTTCAGATAGCACCAACTATCTAGGAAGCACCTACTCCCTTTACAATTTATCTGCACCAACAGATAGGATCACCAAACCCCTAACACCAAGCACCAACTTGATGTTCTACAGAATTAAAGTAGAGAACTTTTCTACAACCCTTCCCCTCTACAATCTCTCTCTCTCAATCCCTTACAAATTGAAATTTAAAGCATAAAAAAGAGAGACACTTATCTATGGACGAATCACCATCTTCATGAGCACATTCTCGTCCACACTTGCTGTAGAAACTTGCAGCACAACAGCACACAGCAACAACTCCTTCTCCAATCACTCTTCTCTCCAAAACTCCTCTGTTTTGTTCTCTCTTCTCTTCTGTTTTGTTCTCTCTTCTCTTCTGTACTCTTGAAAACGAACCAATCAAGCCTTTATATAGGTTATGGTAACCCTTAAGAGTGTTCAAATTAGGCTAGAATTCATTTAGAAAGAGTCCCAAATGAAATACATAAGATTCCTGAATTTTCGTGCACAACTTCTAATTTCTGCGCAATTCTGGTTCCCATGCTCGGTCGACCGCATGGGGTCCCCGGTCGACCGGCGACACACTGTGGCACAAAATAACTGGGAGCTAACTGTCTTGCCCGGTCGACCGCGTGGGGTCCTCGGTCGACCGGCCACACTGCTTCAGGAATTCTGAATTCCTGTACTGTTGCAGCTCTATTTTTTCTTTGAAGCTCTATCAACACCACACTATCAACACCATACTTGTGACATTGTGTTGACAATAATTCCAACTCAAAATGATACTTGAGATACTAAACACTTCAATGCTTCATAAGACTTCTCAGTACATCTCAAATTCCAACAATCTCCCCCTTTGGAATTGTTGGCAACACTTGGAACTTCAACACTTGGAACACTTTGAACCAGTTGACCTTCATGAAGCTTCTTCAGAACCATAGACCAACAAAATCAAGATCTTCACATTCACATTCTTGATACCAATCTCCCCCAAGCTATCATAGCATAACTTCTTCTAGCATTACATCTCCTAGCATAAGACTTTCTCCCCCTTTGACAACAAATCCAAAGGGACGAACCAAGGAGCGAATAAGATATTCAAGGAATACATTGCTCCCCCTTTCAAGCACAACTCCTAAGGATTAGGAGAGTGAGTAACTCCTAATTTTTTTTGGAGATACTCGAAGACTTCCTTTGGCAGAGGTTTTGTGAAGATATCAGCAACTTGCTCAGTAGTTGGAACATATTCCAACTTTACCTCACCGTCTGCAACCTTTTCCTTGAGAAAGTGATAGCGGATTGCAACATGCTTCGTTCTAGAATGCTGAACAGGATTCTTAGAGATGTGAATTGCACTTGTGTTGTCACAGAGGATCGGCGTAGGATCCGTTGTCGGAACTCCTAGATCAGAGAGCATTTGCCGCATCCATAACACTTGCGTACAACAAGTTGCTGCTGCAATATATTCCGCTTCCGCTGTAGAAAGGGATACTGAATCTTATTTCTTACTGTGCCATGACACCAACCTTTCATCGAGATAGAATGCACCACCGTTTGTACTCTTGCGATCATCTATACATCCAGCCCAATCGGCGTCAGAGTATGCAACAAGAGTGAATGATTTGCCTTTAGGATACCAAATACCAAGCTCCATGGTACCTTTCAGATATCGAAATATCCTTTTTACTGCTGTAAGGTGTGTCTCAGTTGGTGATGCTTGAAATTGAGCCACCATACATACTACTTGCAGAAGATCCGGTCTAGTAGCAGTCAAATAAAGCAAGCTTCCTATCATAGAACGATAAGTGGTGTGATCAACGGATGAACCCTTATCATCTTTGCTTAGCTTTGTGTTCGTTGTCATTGGTGTGCTCACTGGCTGGCTGTCTTCCATGTTAAAACGCTTCAGCATTTCCTTGATGTATTTCATCTGTGATATGAAGATACCATGTTTCAGCTGCTGAACTTGTAAACCAAGGAAGAACTTTAGTTCTCCAAGCATTGACATCTCAAATTCTTTCTTCATCTCTTCAGCAAAATTCCTGCACATTTCCTCATCATTGCCACCAAAGATTATGTCATCGACATAAACAATGACAACCAGCTGTTTGCTTAACTCTGTTTTGACATAAAGATTGCTATCAACCAGTCCTTTTCCAAAGCCGATCTTGCGGAGATAGAGGTTCAGCCTTGCATACCACGCCCTTGGCGCTTGTTTCAGCCCATAAAGAGCCTTTTTCAACTTGCACACTAGGTCTGGATTTTTGCTAATGAGAAAACCATCAGGTTGCTCAATGTAGACCTCTTCTTCCAGTAATCCATTCAAGAAGGCTGACTTTACATCCATCTAAAATACCTTGAAGGTTTTGTATTGATGGACCGCGCTCCGAATGCTCGAGTTCCTACCGAGGTCGGCGGACGTGGGAGTCCGTTTGGTTCCGACCTTTTCGTAACCAGGGGGCAAAGGGGCGTGCATCAACATTTCTTTTTTTGTGTGGGTGTGCCAGATTTTCTATTTTTACTTGGAATTGCAAGTGGTGATCCGGAGATCAACCTTCGCAAGTAAAAAGGAAATCAACTTCTTTCAAGTTTTCCATTGCACATATATTTAAGAAAAGAGACATTTTTCTTGGTTTGCCGTGAAAGGCGATTTTTTTGGCATTTATAGCCGATTTTGGTGTTTATAGCCGATTTTTGGCGTTTATAGCCGATTTACAATCCTTATCAACAATGAAAGACAAGAATTGTGATTTTTGTCTCTTTTGTAAAAATACAAACTACAATGAAAAGCAAGAAAAGGAGGATCTAACTTCTCAGGAGATTGTGGGGGACTCGTTTAGATTGACGGTCGCAAGCCATATGTGGGCTTCGCCATCATCCATGCAGATGAGAACAGAGGATGCTATTGATTCGCTTGGCTTGGCTATAACCTCAGGTTTTTAGAGGACAAAGACCAAAAGAAGGTCCTATGTCCAATAAAAAGCCGAGTAGACGGGCTAAAAAGCCATATCTAAGCCATTGGAGGCAGGAGGAGAAGGCAAGGACCTTGGGGAGGGGGGGGGGTACCCCCCAAGGGACTTTTGTCACCTCGTTGCGGTGGCCGGTGTAGAACTTCCGCAGAGTTTTCTCTCTTTTTCCTTTCTCTGGATTTCTTTGCTTCTGTCTGTCTGTTTGTGCTTTTTTTCTGATGCTCTCTCTGCTGTCCTTTCTTCTTGGAGAGCTCTCCTATTTATAGGCTTTTAGGTAGCCATTTAGGAGGGTTTATGAGCCTTGATTGTCATAAAGCTACATAAAGGGAGGAGTTACAAAATTGAATTCTTTATTTTGTAACTCCTTTTTCTTGGCTTCTGATTGGCCGGAGGAGATTGAGGGCATTTAATCGCCTTTAATCGCCATGATGGGAGGAGTTTCATGGGTTAAATGCCATGAATCTCTTGACTTGTAACTCCCGGATGCTTGCTTCTGATTGGGCCGTCCAAAGAAATGGATTAATGACTGTAATAAAGTTAGTCAATTAATCGCATTAAGTGGTCGCCGAGCAGCTGAAGAGTCGCGGGCCGTGCCACGTCTTTTGGGATTCTTCTGTCGATGATCATCGATGGAATTTCATGTAGATCGACATCAGATGACCATGTAATTTCAGGTGTTTGTTGCCAACAGCGGGTCGGTGCCATCTGTCCTGTCGATTTCTCGATCGGTCGGGTAGAAAGCACACTTTTTTTTGGTTGACCGGGTGGCGATCAATATTGTTTTCGATACTCTTGATGATTGACCCGTGTTTTGGACGGATGTTAGAGGACTTGGTGTCTCAAAAGCATGAATTTTGGAAAGTACCAGAGGCTGAGCTCTTTGAATCGCGAAAAAAACGGCGAAAACCGGGGTTTCCGGGGCCTTCCCGGCGACCCCGGGCTCCAAGGTCGCCGGCGACCCTGGCCCAGGGTCGCAGGGGCCTGCGACCCTGGGGGGTTTTCCCCCTTTTGTGTCCCGTTTTGTATCCGTTTTTGCTGTTTTTCGATTCTTTTTTCTCCTGTACTTTTCCTTGACATTTTGACCATTTATTGGCCTGATTTCTTTGTAGGAAACCTGATGAGAATCCTTGCATTTTATTTTGCAAAGTTTCCAATTTCCTGAGAAAGCCGAAGACTTTGTCGCGTAGAGCTGCCGATTTTCTGTCAGAAGCTGAAACTGGGTCAAACGATGTCGGAATGACCTGAAATTTGGTGTGAAGCCTCCTGAGCAATAAATAAGACCAACCATAGGCTTTTGTTTGAGTTTTGAAGCCGTTTGGGGTCCTATCACCAGTAGACTTGCTTTTGTCGCGATGAAGATGTCGCGGTTTGATGTGCGGTCAACCGATGTCCGATTGACTTGAAATTTGATAGGGAACCTATTGGAGTCATTTTAAGATGATCCATAGGCTCTGTCTTGGAAACCATGGTCCCGGAGAGCTTTGCCGCCGAGAGGCCTGATTTGTCTTGCGAGTGTCAAACTATGGTCAAATGTTGTGGAAATGACTGAAATTTGACAGTGTAGCCCTTTATAAGCATTTTGAAGCCGTCCATGTGCTCTATCTGATGAGTAATGGCCTCGGTGGTTCTCGCCGCCGAGAGGCTTGATTTAGCTGTTCGAGGGTTGATGTAGGGTCAAACGTTGTCGGTTTGACTCGGAACTTGACGTGGAGCCTTTTGGAAGTATTTTGAGACCATCCATCGGCCCTGATCGAAGATTTGGTGTCTCCGATGCTTTTGTCATCGAGAGCTCCTTTTCAGCTGTCGGAGAAGCGAAGTTAGGCCAAATGATTTTGAAATGGCCCGAGACTTCTTGTGTACTCCTCTTTTGGCTGTCTTGAAGAATCTTGCAGTTTTTGTTTGATTCTGACAAGATTTGATTTTTGGAAGCAGCATTGCCTATTTATGGCAGGTTGCGACTTCATGTAGCTCTTTGGATCTTGAAGAGGCAAAGTGACATTTTTGGTGTCAACATGTATGCAGCCAATGCAAGAAACATACGAATGGCTTCCAGGCGAGCCACCGGTGCAAAGGTCTCTTCAAAATCTATACCTTCTACTTGAGCATAGCTTTTACAAACCAACCTTGCTTTGTTTCATATGACCTGACCATCTTCATTCAGCTTATTCCGAAAGACCCATTTAGTACCAATAACATTCTTATCGGTAGGTCTAGAAACTAGTTCCCATGTGGAGTTCTTCTCAATTTGTTCCAACTCCTCATGCATAGCTTTCAACCAACTTTCATCAAGATTGGCTTCATCCACAGTCTTGGGTTCAATGGTGGACACAAGTGAGTAATTGCTAACTACACTTTGTCTTGTTTTAACACCGGCCTCAGGATCTCCAATGATTTGATCCTTAGGGTGTTGCTCTACCCAAGTGCTTTTCTTTCTAGGTGTAGCTGTTGGGATTAGTGTATGCCCTAAAGCCCACTAGCTGCACTCTTATCTTTTGTTACTGGATATTTACTGGTTATTTAATGGAATGACTCTTTTATGCTTAAACATGTATATATGTATGGTTGTGTAAGGCCCATTGTTTCTAGTAAATGAATTAGGTGTGTAGTGTCTACACACAGATAGGTCTAATTCATGGACAACTGGAAACATCATATTTGTTCATAACTGAGAGATGGAGCTGGGCACTTCATCTTGGTATAAGTTATAATGAGAGACTCTCCTGTATTCAGGGTGACTTACCTAAGTCATGGGAGGGCTCTCCCGGATTTATCTCATTAGTGCATATGCAATGCATTGAACATGACCATGGTCGGTGTGATCTCTAAAATAGTACTATCACAGAAAGAGATCAAGTCACCTCATGCTACTGAGTGACCGGTGCTCTTAATCTTGAGCATTTGTGGATGAACTGACGAAGTCAAGTTCTTGTGCTTTAATTCACTATGGGTGAGATTCTTTTCATGGGTCAACAGCTCTGTGTTTTGGGTACTCGGACTTGATCAGTTGGGACGTGCAGATGCAATATAGAATCTATGCCATCTGATGATGGAATAATTGTCCCCTTAGAATTATCCGATTAATCATCAAAATCTAAGATCTTAGTATATGGATGTTCCATATGAATATTGAACTTGTGGGTCGCTCCCTGGATCAAGAGAATGATATTCGAATGATGATTATGTTTAAGGATATGAAGTTCTAAGGTTTAGATGTAATCGGGAAGGTTGATAGTATATGTGATAACCTGACTCGATTATGGATGTTACATAGAGGGGCATTCAGGTCATTACACTTAGTAGGTCGAAGACAACCGTCATTTTATGACGAGCTTATTATATTATATATTTGTCTTTGGAGTTCAACCATAACTCTTTAGTGGAATGAGTTAAGGTTAAAATGATCTTAATGTTGCTATGGGTTTAGCATGGACATTTTGGTCATTTTGGGAGCCAATGGCAAATATGTATTTTGGTCCCTTCTCTAGTCACTTTCCAAGATTGGCATGGTTTCCTATAATGTTTAGATAACATTTGGATGAATTATTTTAGTGGAAAAATAATTTTGAGTTTAAATTCAAATAGGCCTTTGATGGCATACATGAATTTAACTCTAGATAAATTGTATGTGGGCCATGGTGTGCATTAATATGTGGCACGTCCATAATAGGATTTCCATGGGTAAGGTTTCCAACTTTGAGTAGGACTCTCTACTTGGAAAGTTGGACTCCTCTTTGGATTAGTATTCCTATGAGATAGTTTCCTTTTTGGATTAGGAACTTAAAATTAGTAAGTGTTCTACAACTAGGATTACTAATTGTATGGAAAGTTCCTTTTGGTTTCCTTTTCTAATTAGAGTGTTTCTTAAAGGAAATAAGTCTTTCCTTTTTGGACAACAATGAGAATTAGAAGAGATAAGCTTCTAGGAAAAGGTTTCCTAAGTTTCTATAAAAGGGAGAGAGCCTTCCCTTTGGACGTCCATACAAGGAGAGTCACAAGTTGCACACGTCCAACATAGAAAGTGTAAAGTTGCACACGTGCAGCCCTTTGGAGGTTTTCTTCCTCATTGAAGAAGGCTTAAGGTCTGAGAATTTCCATTAGAGAAATAGTTCTCAAGTCCTAGATTAAGATCCCACCATCTTAGCCAATCAGATTTGGAAGTGAGATAGAGAAGAAGATCAAAGGCAATACTAGTGCAGAAAATTCCAGCAACTTGTTTGCAAATTGCAAGTCTGAATTCGGGCCTTTGGATCTATTTTTTCAGAGATTTGAAGTCTACAAATCTTCGAGGTAATAGTCTTCTTCGTTCTCCTTTAATTATACACTTGTTGGTCATGAATTCATGGAGTTCTCATGCAATCTATATGGCTGATTTATGCTGGCCAAATCAGATTTTTTAAAATCTATCATGTTACAAATTAGCCATGAATCTCTTCCGCTAATTCAGATCTGAATCGCAGTTTCTTTCAGTAGCATCCTCTGAGTCATCCTTTGATTTCTCAGAATCATTAGGTTCAGCCACTTCATCATCAATCTCACTCGAGTCCTCATAAACTGGACTGTCATAATGAGTTACATTCTTTGATTCACGGTTTTCATCAATTCTAACATTGGCACTTTCTATGATTTTTCTGGTTCTTTTGTTAAGACATCTGTAAGCCTTACTAGAGGAGGAGTAACCCAGAAATATACCTTCATCAGCTCTTTCATCAAATTTGCCCGGATTTTGTTCAAGACGCTTGATGTAACACTTGCTACCGAAGACTCTGAAGTGCTTGACTGTTGCTTTTCTCCCAAACCATAGCTCATAAGGAGTTTTGTCTTCATTTGGCCTGATCAAGCATCGATTCTGAATGTATACAGCCGTATGGATTGCCTCCTTCCAGTATTTGTCAGCTAGCTTGCTCTCAGTTAGCATTGTGCGAGCCATCTCTTGCACGGTGCGATTTTTCCGTTCCAGAACTCCATTTTGCTGTGGAGTTCTAGGTGCTGAATATTGTCTTTGAATGCCATGGTGCTCACAATAGTTAGTGAACTCTTCAGATGTGAATTCACCGCCTCGATCAGACCTTAAAATCTTGATACGTTTTCCAAGCATATTTTCAACCTGTGCTTTAAACACTTTAAAACGATCAAGTGCTTGATGTTTATGCTTAAGAAACAATACCCATGTCATGCGAGTATAATCATCAATGCATAACATAAAATACTTATCTCCATTGGTGCTTTGAGTTCACATCGGTCCATAGAGATCAGTGTGCACTAGCTCAAGAGGTTTCTTTGAATGATGCTCCTTTGACTTGAACATTACCCTCGTTTGCTTTCGCTTTTGGCAAGAATCGCAAATGGGGTTGGAAGGTTTTTCAACTGTAGACATATCTCTGACAGCCTTTGAATTGCAAATCTTTGACATGTTATCAAAGTTTAGATGCCCAAGGCGTTTGTGCCACAACCAACTTTCCTCTGTCCGACTCATCAAGCAAGTCTTTTCAGCTCCATCTGACAATGTATAGAGATTTCCAGCAGTCCTAGATCCAGTAGCCACTGTTTTGCCATTGCTACTCTTCTTGATAACAAACCCATTCTTAGTGAAGACAACTTCGTGGCCTTTGTCACAGATCTGGCTCACACTAAGCAAGTTGTGTCTCAGTCCAGACACATATAAGACCTCGTCTGATCTGATCTTGTTTGCCTTTAGCTGAACAACACCTTTTCTGCAGATTTTGGCACCATCATTGTTACCAAACTTCACTGATCCGCCTTCATAGTGCTGTAATTTGACGAATTTTTCCTTATCACCTGTCATATGGCTTGAACAGCCACTATCAAGGACCCATGGTGCTGCCTTCTTTTGTGCATTGAATGCCGTCTGTACAATGAGAGATTCCTTG
The DNA here is from genome assembly GCA_012931725.1 of Litsea cubeba. Taxonomy (NCBI): domain Eukaryota; kingdom Viridiplantae; phylum Streptophyta; class Magnoliopsida; order Laurales; family Lauraceae; genus Litsea; species Litsea cubeba. The sequence continues at coordinate 26,119,929 of CM022948.1, read as the reverse complement.
GAATTATCTTCCCTTTTCTTTGCCCTCCATGCCTTAACTAACTTGGGTTTCTTTTCAACCTGAAATTGGTTAGCAATAGGCAACCTACAATCCCTAGTCAAGTGTCCATAATTATGACACTTATAGCACTCAATTTTGTGGCTGTTTAGGATTGAAAAAGGGTTCCTAGTCACAAATGGACTGTTTCTAACATAGAATCTACAATCAGCTCTTTTATGTCCATATCTATTACAATGATAGCAATAACCATAGAATCTGAACATTCTTCCTTTCTTAGGTGGCTGGTTAAACTCCACAAACCTTTTCTTATTGACCATCTCAATACTAGGCTGAATTTGAAGCTTTGTAGCCTTGAGAGGTATGGCACTTTGTTTCATAAACAAAGAAGGTGCAGCTTTAGAGGACTCTCCGGTCTCAAATCCAATACCAAATTTATTGTGGAAGGGCTTTTGAACTTTCAGAATTTCATTGAGTTTCATTGTCCCTTCAATTGCTTGGAGCACTTTGAGTTTTTGGCTACTTTCCAAGTTTTCAGCCTTTGCTCTAGCGATTTCAGTTTCAAGTTTCATCACTTCCTCAGTTTTGGTACTGATTTGTTTTTCTAGGACTTCTACCATTCTTTTATATTCTTCAACTTGAGTTTTCAAAGCAATAACTGAACTTTCAGATTCATGAAGAAGTTTCAGATTTTTCTTACTTGTTTTTCGTTCCATGCTAAGCTCCTCAAGTGCGGCAATGAGTTCTTCTTCAAGATTGACCTCAGCCTCCTCTTCCTCTTCCAGCTCTTGCTCCTCTTCTTCTTCAACAATAACCATGAAGAGAGCTTCAGTTGCCTTGGCTGATTCATCATCGTCTGAAGTTTCAGACGTGCTGTCATTATATTGACTGATGAAGCTTTTTGCTTTGCCCCTCTTTCTGAAATTTTTCTTCCATTTACTCTTATCAACATAAGAGTCATCATCATTATTTTCTTTTAGCGGACACTTCGCAGCAAAGTGACCCACACCGCCACAATTGAAGCATTTAAAGGGTAGCTTCCCTTTGTACTTTCCATTGCTTCCTTTCTTCAGCTTTCTAACTAATTGAGCCTCAAGCTCATCATCATCAGTATCAGCATCATGACCATCAGTCTCTTTTCACTTTTTCTGAACTTTGAAGGCCGCTTCTCTATCAGATGAAGACGTCTTACCTATGCGCATCTCATAGGCAGTGAGTGAACCATGCAACTCATCCATGGTAAATTCATTCAGATCCTTGGCTTCTTCTATAGCTGAGACTTTTGAATCAAACCGGGGAAGAAGAGATCTTAGAACCTTTTTGACGATGACTGGTTCTTTAATCTCCTCCCCTAGCCCACGAATGTCATTCGTGACTTCATTCACTCGTTGCATATACGAGTCAACATTCTCGCTTTCCTCCATGCGAAGAGACTTGAATTGAGAGCGATGAGTTTGCAATTTCGCTTCTTTGATCTTCTCATCTCCTTCATGAATGCTTTTCAACTTGTCCCATATTTCCTTGGCTGTTTTGCATGCAATTACTTTGACCAGCTCGCTGTCCACAAGGCCACTAAAGAGTGCATTCTGCGCCTTGGAGTCGTTGTCTGCTAACTTCTTCGTTGTAGCATCAGTGGGTACGATGGCAATATTGTAACCGACTCTGACGGTCTCCCAGACATCATAGCCAAGTGATTTGATGAAGGCCTGCTGATGGACTGCGCTCCTGCTCGGTTCCTACCGAGGGTCGACGGACGTGGGAGTCCGTTTGGTTCCGACCCTTTCGTAACCAGGGGGCAGGGGCGTGCATCAACATTTCTTTTTTTTGTGAGGGTGTGCCAGATTTTCTATTTTACTTGGAATTGCAAGTGGTGATCCGGAGATCAACCTTCGCAAGTAAAAAGGAAATCAACTTCTTTCAAGTTTTCCATTGCACATATATTTAAGAAAAGAGACATTTTTCTTAGTTTGCCGTGAAAGGCGATTTTTTTTGGCATTTATAGTCGATTTTGGCGTTTATAGCCGATTTTTGGCGTTTATAGCCGATTTTGGCGTTTGTAGCCGATTTACAATCCTTATCAATAATGAAAGACAAGAGTTGTGATTTTTGTCTCTTTTGAAAAAATCCAAACTACAATGAAAAGCAAGAAAAGGAGGATCTAACTTCTTAGGAGATTGTGGGGGACTCGTTTAGATTGACGGTCGCAAGCCATATGTGGGCTTCGCCATCATCCATGCAGATGAGAACAGAGGATGCTATTGATTCGCTTGGCTTGGCTATAACCTCAGGTTTTTAGAGGACAAAGACCAAAAGGAGGTCCTATGTCAAATAAAAAACCGAGTAGATGGGCTGAAAAGCCACATCTAAGCCATTGGAGGCAGGAGGAGAAGGCAAGGACCTTGGGGGGGGCAACCCCCCAAGGGACTTTTGTCACCTTGTTGCGGTGGCCGGTGTAGAACTTCCGCAGAGTTTTCTCTCTTTTCCTTCTCTGAATTTCTGTGTTTCTGTCTGTCTGTGTGTTTGCGCTTTTTTCTGATTATCCGTCTGCTGTCCTTTCTTCTTGGAGAGCTCTCCTATTTATAGGCTTTTAGGTAGCCATTTAGGAGGGTTTATGATCCTTGATTGTCATAAAGCTACATAAAGGGAGGAGTTACAAAATTGAATTCTTTATTTTGTAACTCCTTTTTCTTGGCTTCTGATTGGCCGGAGGAGATTGAGGGCATTTAATCGCCTTTAATCGCCATGATGGGAGGAGTTTCATGGGTTAAATGCCATGAATCTCTTGACTTGTAACTCCCGGATGCTTGCTTCTGATTGGTCCATCCAAAGAAATGGATTAATGACTGTAATAAAGCTAGTCAATTAATCACATTAAGTGGTCGCCGAGCAGCTGAAGAGTCGCGGGCCGTGCCGCGTCTTTTGGGATTCTTCTGGTGATGATCATCGATGGATCTTCATGTAGATCGACATCAGATGACCATGTAATTTCAGGTGTTCGTTACCAACAGCGGGTCGGTGCCATCTGTCCTGTCGATTTTTTGATCGGTCGGGTAGAAAGCACACTTTTTTTGGTTGACCGGGTGGCGATCAATACTGTTTTCGATTCTCTTGATGATTAACCCGTGTTTTGGACGGATGTCAGAGAATTTGGTGTCTCAAAAGCATGAATTTTGGAAAGTACCAGAGGCTGGGCGCTTCGAATCGTGAAAAAACGGTGAAAACCGGGGTTTCCGGGTCCTTCCCGGCAACCCCGGGCTCCAAGGTCGCCGGCGACCCTGGGCCAGTGTCGCAGGGGTCTGCGACCCTGGGGGGTTTTCCCCCCTTTTTGTCCCGTTTTGTGTCCGTTTTTGCTGTTTTTCGATTTTTTTTTCTCCTGTACTGTGGCCTGATTTTTTTGTAGGAAACCTGATGAGAATCCTTGCATTTTATTTTGCAAAGTTTCCAATTTCCTGAGAAAGCCGAAGACTTTGTCGCGCAGAGCTGCCGATTTTCCGTCAGAAGCTGAAACTAGGTCAAACGATGTCGGAATGACCTGAAATTTGGTGTGAAGCCTCCTGAGCAATAAATAAGACCAAACATAGGCTTTTGTTTGAGTTTTGAAGCCGTTTGGGGTCCTATCACCAGTAGACTTGCTTTTGTCGCGATGAAGATGTCGCGGTTTGATGTGCGGTCAACCGATGTCCGATTGACTTGAAATTTGACAGGGAACCTATTGGAGTCATTTTAAGATGATCCATAGGCTCTGTCTTAGAAACCATGGTCCCGGAGAGCTTTGCCGCCGAGAAGCCTGATTTGGCTCCCGAGCGTCAAACTATGGTCAGATGTTGTGGAAATGACCTGAAATTTGACGTGTAGCCCTTTATAAGCATTTTGAAGCCGTCCATGTGCTCTGTCTGATGAGTAATGGCCTCGGTGGTTCTCGCCGCCGAGAGGCTTGATTTAGCTGTTCGAGGGTTGATGTAGGGTCAAACGTTGTCGGTTTGACTCGGAACTTGATGTGGAGCCTTTTGGAAGTATTTTGAGACCATCCATCGGCTCTGATCGAAGATTTGGTGTCTCCGATGCTTTTGCCGCCGAGAACTCCTTTTCGGCTGTCGGAGAAGCGAAGTTAGGCCAAATGATTTTGAAATGGCCCGAAACTTCTTGTGTACTCCTCTTTTGGTTGTCTTGAAGGATCTTGCAGTTTTTGTTTGATTCTGACAAGATTTGATTTTTGGAAGTAGCATTGCCTATTTATGGCAGGTTGCGACTTCATGTAGCTCTTTGGATCTTGAAGAGGCAAAGTGACATTTTTGGTGTCAACAAATGCCTCCTCGAGGTATAGCGACGAGTTGTTTACCTTTTGTAGTCGATGTGCCTCGAAGAGATTTTGAAGGAGAGCCTGTGACTTGACCAAGAGTTTTTGAGCAATTTTTTTGGTATTTGTAGCCTTTTGAGCTTCCAGGGGAATTTTATGGTAGTGAAAGGGATCACGTACCATCTCAAGGCAAAGTTTTGAAGATGACATCAGGGATGTGGATTTGGGTTTTGACCTTGTGACCTAACAGGCTATATGTGGCAGGTTAGGGGATCGGGTTTGGTTTTGATCGTGTGACCCAACAAGCTATATGTGGAATGTTGGGGGATCAATTTTGGTTTTGATCTTGTGATCTAACAGGCTGTATGTGGCAAGTTAGGGGATCAGGTTTTGATTTTTGGTTTTGGTCTTGTGACCTAACAAGCTGTATGTGGCAAGTTAGGGGACCAGGATTTGGTTTGATTTTTGTGGAATGTCAATTTCAAGATTTTGTCTCAATTTGGTATATGAGGCTGGATGGTTTGATTTTTGGAAGCTTATGGGGCTTGGAATTTTCTTTGTATGGTCCAATCAACTCAAAAGAGGCATGGAACCATTTTTGTATGCTCTTGGTAAGAGGGATTTCTCTTTGACTAAAAGCCCAAAATTTTTTTTTTTTTTTTTTAGTGCCTAGGTGGTCAAACCTGGCTCATATGGGCTAACCCTTGGGACCTTAAGCTTTTGAAATGGCTTCGATCTCATATGGTGTCATTTTTGTAAAGAATATCCAAAAATATCTCATTTGGATAGAGAATAACTAAGAATATCTTTACTTGGAGAGAATCTCTCATATTCCCTTTATTTTGGGATAGGATATCTCAAGATATCTTTCTTTTGGGAAAGAATCCTTCATCGGTCCTATTTATTAGGAGAAAATCTCTCATTGATTTCTTTTTGGGAGAGAATCCCTCAAGATATCTTTCTTTTGGGAAAGAATCTTTCTAATCTCTTTCTTTTGGTAAGGTTACTAATTAGTAACACTTACCTCTTTCTTCTTTCCTTCTTTGGTTTGCTCTCTTCTATAAAAGCAAGGAGGAGGTTGGATCTCTTGCTTTTATTACTTTCTTTTGCAATAATCTCAAGAGGGCTTCAAGACCAAGAGTTCTTCTTCAAGATCTTCAAGACTTTTCTTCTTCTTCTTCTCCATCAATGGCTTCAAGTAAGTTCCCTTTTTCAAGAAAACTCCATTGTAGGAAAAAAAGTTCTTTCTTTTCTTTTTTTTTTGTTGTTTCTTTCTTTTTCTTTTCTCTTTTTTTTTTCTCACGTGATTTTCCTTCTTTTTTTTTTCACACGTTTTTTTTTCTTTTCTTCTTTTTTTTTTTCATATTTTTTTTTGTTTGTGGGCCGTACGGACAGATCCGTACGGATCTGGCAGTACGGCCATGTGGCCAGTGGGCCAGCCCCTTTCTTTTTTCTTCTTTTCTTTTTTTTTTGTTTGTTTTCTTTTCCCCTTTTTTTTTGAGAAAGTTTCTTTTTTTTTTCTTTTTTTTTTTTGCTTATCATGATAATGCCCCCTTTTTTTTGGCAAACCTAGATGTTCATGCATGCATTCAATTGTAAATTAAATTTGCAGCATGATGTGATAGCATACCTGAAAGTTTTCGCAATTTTTGGGAATTTGGAGCTCGCAGCGATGTTGAGCCCTTCATGATTTTGCGGAGACTTTGAGGTTTCGAAAGTTCCGAGTTTCGGAGCTCGCAGCGATGTTGAGCCCATCTTCAAGCTTTCTATTTCTTTCGGGATAGTTCCTTTTCTTCGGAATTGCTCCGTCATCATGTCAAAATTTCGCCAGATTTTTTTTAGCGAGATTCTGTCATCTTGATGTTTGATCTTTTTCTTTTCCATCCTTTGCAAGGTGGTTCCTCCAGAACGAACAAGGGTAAAGAGCCTGCTACAAGCGTACCTCGTCGATCTTCTAGATCTTCTAATCCGGCCGTTCAGCAGGCTTTTGAGAAGGTCCAGTATGTTGAGAGAAATCTAGAAGAGTGCGACTCCCTCAACAGAGATGAGATGAGGCAGCGACTGATCACTCTCAAGGGAGAGGAATTTTATAAGATCATGGTAAGCAGTCGTCCATGGGTGATGGAAGATCAGAGCGTTTTGCCCAAGCCTACCTTCTTCTTTGGTGATGCAGTTCCTGATGACATGACATACCAGAGGAGATGTTTTCAGTTTTCTTTCACAGCAGATGGTGAGAAGAAGACTGTTGCTACCCGGTCGATGTTTGATCGCACCGTCTCGATCATGAGCCTTGCCCCCACGTGCTCTAAGAGGGAAGATCCTCCAAGCTGGGTGAGAAGGACAAATGTAATCAAGACCGGGGTTTTTGTTGGCAGCTCTCATCGATATACAGAGAGGTCGCCTGTTGACATGGACCTGTTGATGCCATCCAGCGGCTACCAGGGCTCTGATTATCCGTCGGTCGATTTGAGACCGGTGGGCCTTGGTATTTTCAGCGGTGACGGCAGCAATTGGATCAAGCCTTTCCGACTTCGTGGCTGCTTCAATGCTGACTCCGAGTGGAAGTCGTGGACTGATCGCGTCCTGCTGATTGGTGGCGCCGTTTTGAAGGAAGCCGAGATTTTTGATGCGGTCCGCGCCTTTAGGGAGACCGTGATCTTTTCCGACGAGGCCTTCATGGCTATGCTGGAATCATTCCTCCCACAAACCAATACCTTCATTGTGACGAATGGTGAGATTGGTTTTTCTTTGAAGGAGCTGAGCGCCATTACTGGATTGCCCATCCTCGGGAAACTCTATGAGGAGTTTATGCCGATTGACAGCGTCCTTGAGGGGCAGTCTGAGGAGTTCAGGCTTCTGTACTTTCAGCTCGTCGCCTTCTATGATTTTTTGAAGGAGAAGGAGGGTTTGAAAGTTAGATCCAGCAGTTGGAAGAGTTTTAGCTCTTCATTCCCTAACTTTTTTGATAGCAGGGAGTCTTCTGATAGCGTGACCCAGGAAGCCGGAGCTCGAGATCCAAGTTCAAAGAAGATCTTGGCCATGCAAGAAGAGTTGAGAGATTTCTGTGCAAGTACAAACGCCATATGTCCTGACATTGCACTGCGGAGAGATCTCGCTGTTTACCTCACTTATTGGCTTGGTGAGGCTATTTTTGCTGGAGGAGATGGAATGCACATCAGGCCGCATTGTATTTTTCCGGCTTGTCAGATGGCGTTTGGAGAGCAGCTTGCTTTGGTGCCAGCTCTTTACTCCTACCTGTGTACCGAACTGCAGGCTGCTGCTTTTTTGGTTCGGCTTGGGCTTCCTATGAATAGGGTATTTTCAGCCCATATCTTTTATTCGTGGTATGTATACCACTGTCCTGGCTTCCACCGGCTGGGTGCTGCACAGGATGATGATCTTCTGATGTTTCGACTGGCTAAGGGGAAAGCCGTATCCGAATCACTTTTGTTTGCCCGCATGAGGATCCGACGGTTCAGGGACGTCGAGATGGGGCAGTCTTCAGTGAAGCTTTCTCCGGAGTTGCGGAAGAAGGCTTTTGATTTTGGTGCCTCCCGAGACTCTACCAGGGCGGGGTCGGGAAGGCATTATTCCTTGACGAATGCAGAGAGAGAGTGGCTTTTCAGCATACGTGTCGGCACGATGGTGTACCGTAGACATCTTTTCGTCGACATCCAGCCGTATGTACCCTCTCGCTTTGCTTTGCAGCTGGGCTTTTCTCAAGGCGTTGTTGGAGCGCCTTCAAGCATGGTGAAGCGCTTTGGAGGCTTATAGGACGGGAGAAATGCATGGGCTTTCTATAGTGCTGAAGACACTACAGCCATGATTTCTTATCCTGTGTTGCTGACTTCCCGGACTGCCGGCTTTGCGAAGTGGTTCGCGGAGAGCTTTTCGGCATATCGGGGGCTTTCCAAGAAGGAGCTTGATGTGAAGCTAGCATCTGGAAAGGGCCTTGGAAAGTCGGATGGCGTCCGGCGAGAGGAAGTTTGGGCCTTCCTTTCTGGAGAGAAGCACAAGATAGGCTTTCTCGGTGACCAGGGCGTCATTGGTTCTGAAGCTGTTCGAGAAATACCTGATGAGGCTTTAGAGCAGCTAGAACAGGAGGAAGCCGAACTTGGCGCTTGGATGCAAGCGGCACAGAGGCAAGCTTCCGTGGAGTCTACTGGCAAGAGTAGACCATCCAGTGAGGAGTCAAGTGGGAAACCTGACTCTGACAGCGGGGCAGGTTCCTCGAAGAAGCGAGCCCGCCGGGGTAAGAGGGGGAGGAGTCATCATCGCAGTAAGGGGCAGCATGAGGACTCTCCTGACTTGGAAGTTCCTCTTACTATTAATGAGGATGTGCCAGTGGATGCTGACGAGCCTCCAGAGAAGAGAAGTCGAGAAGAAGAGACCGTCGGTGAAGGTATGATTCTTCCTTTTTCTCTTTCCATTTCTTTTCATGGGATTTTTTCCATGTTATGATTTGCTTCTTGTTTCTGCTTTTCTCTTTTTTTTTTTAGCAGAGGAAGACTTGATGATACCTGAGGTTCCGGTCGATGAGGTGGTGACGGATCCTGTCGAGGCACCCGAAGAAGAACCGAGGGACTCTGGAGTGATTCCAGAGTCTCCAATTGGTATGACTTCTTTTTTTTTTTACTTGGTTTGCTAACACATTTCTTGCCAGCTGACTTGCCATAGGATTCCGATGACTTTGAACCATCGATGGACGCAAATGTTGATGATGCTTCCGATGAGTTCATGGAGGAAGAAAGTGTTCCACCAGTCGTCGAAGAAGGTGTTTTGTAGTAATATTCCTGATAATGATTTTCAAACAGGATTATATTCATACCTTTTTGTGTTTCTTTGGCAGGTTTTGAAGTGACAGAGGAGGATCCGTCGCTTCCAGAGCAAGGGATGCCAGAGGTTGATCCAGAGGTAGAGACTCTTGCGACCAGCTCTGACAATGTTGAAGAGATTCCTCGCGCTGAGATTCCTTCCCGAGCAGGAGCAGCTTCAGCTGGAAAGAGTTCATTTGTTACTCTTCCAACAGATGATGACATGAGCAGCCGACCAACGGAGTTGGGCGAATCTTCAGTTGGGCCATCTCTTCTTTTTGCGAAGAAGGTGGTGGTGCGAGTTCTGAGCTCTTGGATTGAGACTCTCTTTTCTGGGCACTTGGAAGCCGGATTTGGCATGATCCAGCATGTGCAGGAGATTCTCAGTGATGCCGAAGAGGCTGGTCTGGATGTCACAGGTGCCAGGGCGATCGTTAATAGGATCATTGAGCTGGGTGACAAGTGGTTTGAGACCATGGGTTTTCCTGACGATCAGTTCTTGAAGGAGATGTTCTTGGACCCTGCGGATAAGGCTCAATCTAACCTAGATGAGGCTACAGAAAGCAGGAAGCAGGCAGTCCGAGAGAAGAACTTAGAAGAGCTAACCATCATTAGGCTGACGCATGACCTTAACATCCTTGATAGGGATGTCGATGAGGCCAGGAAACGTCTTGAGCATCTGCAGGCACAAGTCGCTGCCAAGTGGACTGAAATAACAGAGGCTCGTGAAAGGGAGACTGCTCTGATTCACCGGGTTGCGGATGCCAATCGAGTTCTCAAAAGGAAGTCTGATGAGAACAAACAATGGAAAACCGCTCGGGGGAAGCTTCCTGGTGCGAAAGAAGGGTTACAGCCCACCCCAGCATCTCATGGCAGGTTCTTGAAGAAGCGTGCCTTGGAATCCTTGACGGATGAGGCCAAAAGCTTGCTTAAGGAGCTGAACTCTTGGCTGGAGACCATTTTTGATTGAGCTCCTGTATTATTATTTTTTTTACAGAAACCATCCTTCTCTCTTTTTTGGTACCACTTGCATTTTTTTTGGTACTTTTCTTTTTTTGTAGTGCTTGTGAACACTTTTTTTTTTGTTATCCCTACGCTCACTTGAATCTTTTTGTGATAAAAGTAATTGCTAAATGGGATACCTTCTTTTTTTTGTTATCCCTACGCTCACTTGAATCTTTTTATGATAAAAGTAATTGCTAAATGGGATGCTCTTCTTTTTTTTGTTATCCCTACGCTCACTTGAATCTTTTTGTGATAAAAGTAATTGCTAAATGGGATTTGATCAAAAGGTTGTCATTTTGTGAAAATCTTTTGTCAAGTGATTGTTTTGGCATGAAAGCCAGGTTTTTGTTTGTGGCATGGAAGCCAATTTTGGCATGAGAGCCAGCTTTTCTTGTGGCATTGATAGCCGAGTTTGTTTTTTTTTTTTTTTTTTTTTTTGTGTGTGGCATCTATAGCCAGTTTTGGTGGCATTGATAGCCGGTTTGTTTTGTGGCATCTATAGCCGGTTTTGTTTTGGTGGCATTGATAGCCGGTTTTTTTTTTTTTTTTTGAAATCCAAGTTTTTTGTTTGTGGCATTGATAGCCGGTTTTGTTTTGGTGGCATTGATAGCCGATTTGTGGCATTTATAGCCTGTTTTGATGGCATTTATAGCCGGTTTGGTTTTCAAAAAATGCAAGTATCGACTAAAAGTTGCCTCCCTGCTGAATGTTCTTGCAAGTATCGATGGAATGTCGCATCCTTGCTCATTCGGTTGCGAGTATCGATGGAATGTCGCATCCTCGCGGATTTGGGTGCAAGTATCGATGGAATGTCGCATCCTTGCTTTTCAAAAAATTTTGGTTTTGCGGGTACTGACTTGATGTCGTTTCCCCACGATTTTTGAAATTTGTGGTTTTTTCGAACCTTTGGGTTATGGATATCAACTGAAATGTTGCGTCTCCATGGTTTTTTAGGTTTTTTCGAACCTTTGAAATTTGGGTTGTGGATATCAACTGAAATGTTGCGTCTCCACAGTTTTTTAGGTTTTTTCGAACCTTTGAAATTTGGGTTGTGGATATCAACTGAAATGTTGCATCTCCACAGTTTTGGATTTTGCAAGTACCGACGAAATGTCGCTTCCTTGCGATTTTGGAAGTGTTGAACGTGGTTCGTATGCTTCCGATTTGTGCGAGTATCGACTAAGCGTCGCTTCCTCGCGGTTTTTTGAAAAACCAAATTTTTTTTTTTGTTTAAAGACACGAGGGTCATAAGTTTTGACCTAAAACCATTTTGGCGGTAAAAGGCAGGGTGGACTAGGGTGGAAATCCCTGAGTCCGGATTTTGTTTCAAACCAGGAATTTTGGGTTCAAGGGTTGAAAATTTTGGTCAAGTTAGGGAAGGGTTCCTAAACTTGGATATTTATATTTTTTTTTGAACAATGAAACGATGAAAGTAAGCATTGTTTTAAATTTCTAGAAATTTCAACATTTGATATGAAAATTCTAAAAAAGGGTGGGTTTAGCGAGCATGTACCTGGAAACCGGTTTTGGCCGTACAGGCATTGCTCTTACCCAGTTGGGTAAGTCTTCAAGGGTAGTACCGCTTTAAGAACTTGCCGTTGATGGGCAGCATACATCTGTCACCTTCCATGTTTAGGAGTGCGTATGCGCCATTGGAGAAAACCTTGTCGATGACGTAGGGTCCCTCCCATTTTGGCTCAAATTTGCCTTTGGACTTGTGAGCGAAGACCATTGGTCTTTTTACCGCAAGAACCAAGTCACTCTTTTTGTAGGCGCGTTGCCTGACCTTTTTATCGAAAGATCCTGCCATGCGTGCTTGGTGAAGTTCAATGCTTTGTTGAGCTTCGAGCCGTCTCTCTTCGAGATTGTCCAGCTCATGGAGTCGCAATTTGACATTGCTTTCTTGAGTCATGTCATTTTGCAAGGATACCCTCAAGGAAGGAATTTGTACTTCCAAGGGTACGACAGCTTCGCATCCATAGACCAAGGAGAATGGTGTGCTATGGGTTGGTCCTCGAACGGTGGTTCGATAGGCCCACAAAGCTTCAGACATTTTGTCGCTCCAGTCTCTTTTGTGACTAGAGACCATTTTTTTGAGGATTTTGCAGAGTGTCTTGTTGAAAGCTTCTGCTAACCCGTTTGCTGCCGGATTGTATGGAGTCGAAGGACAGCTTTGGATTTTGTATTTGTCGCAGAACCTGTAGAATCGATGATCCCGGAACTGTGGTCCGTTATCATGGACGAATCTTTTGGGTATGCCAAAACGACAAATGATGTTGGTGCGCAGGAATTGAAGGACTGATGAGGTCTTCATTTCGTTAAACGCAAATGCTTCTGACCACTTGGAGAAATAATCCGTAGCGGCGAAGATGAAGCGATGACCTTTGCTCGAAGGGGGAGAAATAGGACCTATGATGTCCATACCCCAGGCTTCGAAAGGCCATGAGATCGCTGTAGGATACAGCCATTCTGGAGGCATGTGAATGTAATCTCCATGAACTTGGCATTGTTGGCAGCGCTTAGCAAATTGCATTGCGTCAGACACCATGGTAGGCCAGTAATATCCTAACCTTTTTATCTGATCATAGAGCTTAGGTCCAGCCTGATGAGCTCCGCAAAGACCAGCATGAACTTCTTTGAGTGTTTCTTCAGCCTCTTGTTGTGACAAGCAGCGTAGAAGTACTCCGTTGAAGGATTTCCTGTAAAGGATTTTTGAAGGAATATCCAAATGAAAGCTTGGGGTTTGCCTTTAGATGCTTACCCGTTCTTTTGGATCTTCAGGTAGGATTCCGAACATAATGTAATCAATGAACGGATCCCTCCAGTCGCCGATTGAAGTTTGAAGGATTGAAATCCGACTTCCGATCACTTGGTGGCATTCAGCAACTGCTTGGTGTGTGTTAAGAGGAGGAAGGATTCTTCTTTCGCACACTGTGATTTGCATGTTTTCCCCTTCCTGGATTGCCATGGATGCGGCAAGTCCGGCTAGGGCATCTGCACGTATGTTTTCACCTCTACGAATGTGGGTGATGTGACAGATGTCAACTTTTTGCAGAAGTGATTGTGCCTTGTTGTAGTAAGGCAACAAATCTGGCTTCCTGACTTCAAATTTCTGATTCATCTGATTGACGATCAGTTGAGAGTCTCCAAAGACTTCCAGCATGGTGATACCGGATTCGATGGCGAGTTCCAATTCTAAGATCAGAGCTTGATATTCAGCTGCATTGTTTGTGCATGGTTCCAGTAGCGAGAAAGCGTGTGGAATCATGTATTTGTCGGGGCTAACAAAGAGGATGCCAACTCCCGAGATCAGCTGTCTTTTTTCATTCGTCCTGGTTGCACCGTCAAAGTCCATGTCACAGGAGGCACTTTGTGAGAGTCTCCACATTGTAGACTGGTTCGTCTGGGAGATCATCTCTGAGCGGAGAATCTTTAGGCAATGGATGCACTGCGAGGAAGTCCGCTAGAGCTTGCCCTTTGATTGCTTTTTGTGGTACATACCTAATATCAAATTGTGACAGAAGGATGGACCATTTTGCCAGTCGAGCATTGAGAGAACCTGCCTTTGTGACAAGGACCTTCAAGAGGTTGACCCTCGAGACCAGGTATACTGTGTTGGAAAGCAAGTAGTGACGCAACTTTTGTACGGCGAACATCACTGCAAGACATTCTTTTTCGACTGGAGAGTAGCGATGCTCTGCACCTACTAGCATGCGGCTGAGGTAATATAGAGCAGCTTCTTTTCTTTGATCATTTTCTTGCGCAAGCAGAGCTTCCAAAGAGTGATCAAGGGCTCTTGTGTACAAGATGAATGGTTTTCCAGTGGTAGGAGCAGCTAACACTGGAGGCTTTGTCAGGTATGACTTGATGTCTTGGAAAGCAGCTTCACAGTCAGCATCCCAGACAAAGTTTACACCTTTTTTCATCAATCGGGAGAATGGACGGCATTTCCCCGAAAGATTGGAGATGAACCGTCTGATGTAGGTCAATCTCCCTTGAAGCCCTTTGAGTTCTCTCAAGGTTCTTGGAGAGGGCATTTCTAGAATGGCTTTGACTTTTATGGGGTCAAGCTCTATTCCAGCTTTCCGAACTAAGAATCCGAGGAACTTACCCGACGAGACGCCGAAGAATCATTTCAAAGGATTCATCCGTAGTTTGTGTTTGCGAAGCCGGAGGAAGACTTCTCGAAGGTTTTCGAGATGATCTTCTTTTCTTTTGCTTTTGACGGCGAGGTCATCAACGTAACATTCAACCGTCTTGTGCTGCATATCTTGGAATATTTTCATCATAGCCCTCTGATATGTGGCACCAGCATTTTTCAGACCAAATGGCATGACAGTGTAGCAATACACGCCAAATGGGGTCCGAAAAGATGTATGTTTTTCATCTTCAGGATGCATCTTTATCTGATTGTAGCCAGAGAAACCATCCATGAATGTCATTCGCTCGAATCCACAGGTGTTATCAATCATTACCTCTGGTATGGGGAGCGGAAATTCATCTTTAGGGCATGCGCCATTCAGGTCTCTATAGTCAATACAGACCCTGATCTGCCCGTTCTTCTTTGTCACGGGGACAATGTTGGCCAACCATTCAGGATGTTGTTCCTCACGGATGAAGCCGACGCTTTTGAGTTTTTGAACTTCTTGTTCAATTTTATCCATCACATCTGGACAGAATCTTCTTTGGCCTTGCTTGACAGGCTTGATGTCTTCTTTAAGATTGAGTTTGTGAACTGCTATTTTGGGGTCTAAGCCTTTATTTTGGAAAGGTTCAAGCATGGAGTCTGATGAAGAAGCATCCGATCTATGGAAGAAGATCGGCTTTTTCCCTGCTGAAGTTGCTGGAACAACGAAGGAAGCTGACGTAGGATCTTCTATGTCAGAAGTTATCTCCATTGGAGTGAGAGCAGGCTGAACTTGCTGAGTGTCAGCTTGGCTTGACGATGTGTCGTCTTCTGGCTCTGAATCCGAGTCCGTGTCTTGCATGATAGACACGAAAGAGACAACAAATTTGCCCCCAGGCTTTTGCTTTGCCTTCTTCACTTTAGTTGTGATGACCAAAGGCTTTGAAGATTTGAGGGAGATGATGAAGGGAGTTTGAATGCTCTCTTCAGATTTACCGGATGGTTTGTTTTCTTCCGGTGATTGTTGAGGAGCTTTGCCTTTATCTTTCTGGAGATTTTCGGCAAAGGATGCTGTGTGCTTCTCCTCTTCTTCTTTTTCACCTTCATACATCTGTGAGTCTGCGAAGTGGACTTCTTTACCTTTGAAGGGTTTTCTGTCCGCAAAGACTCGATGTATCATGCTGTGTCGCCAACAAACTTGATGCATTGATGTAGAGTTGAAGGGACAACACCATTCTCGTGGATCCAAGGGCGTCCGAGAAGGATGTTGTAGCATGAAGGGGTTTTTATTGCATACACTGTGACCTCAGAGATAAGATCACCGATCTGCAACTTGAACCTGATTTTGCCCATAGGCCTTTGAGTACTCCCATCGTATCCAAAGATAGATACAGATGTGTGGCTCAGCTTGCTGGGTGGGATGCCCAACTCTTCAAGAGCCGATGTGGAGATGAGGTTGAGTGCAGAACCTGGGTCGATCTGAACTCTGTGCATAGGCATTTCCTTGATATACCCTGTGAAGTATAGGGGTCAGTTATGCCTGGTTTCGCCAAGTTGGAGGTCGTCCTTTGTGAAGGCGATGGTTGCACTGGCTGCTTTTTTAACCGAGAGGCATTCAATGCATGATCCCTCAGTTTTCTTCTTTTCTCCCTTTGAGGAGGCTTCTGAGTTTTTGACCCGGTAATCCATTTCAATTTGGAGGACTTGCGGGGCATATTTGTCGACATCCTCATTCAGCTTTTGTAATTTCGAGATGAGATTATCACGAGTGTGCGGAGACATTCGCAACAAATCTAGGATGTGCAGACGTGCAGGTATGTGCTTGAAGTGTTCAATCAAGTCATACTTGAAAGCCTCCTTAGGGCCTGCATGTTCATCATTGTTGCCACTAGGGGCGCTTGCAACATCTTTTCCCAAAGGATTTACATATGTAAAGGAAGATTGGTTGTAATTTTTGTGGTAGTCCCGGCCAGAGCGGGTGCCTCTTCCAACTTCGAGAGCTTCTTGAGAAGGGTCTTCGTTTGGAAGATTGTCTTCAGGATCAAGAGGCTGTCGTTTTTCATTTGCTGAGGATAAATCTGCAGCAGAGTTGCCATCCTCAGTGATCGTGTTGCACGGAGCATTTTCCGGGAACAAGTCCTGAACAGCATCCAGCAATCTTTCTTCGTTGATTAATTCATCATCCCAAGCATCAATGGCTGGGAATTCTTCAGTCAGGAAGGGTGTGAACTTTGAAGTCACAGTCTCAGGAGAAGAAACCTGAGAAGGTGTCATCTCAGTGAAAGTCACGTGAGACGAGGTGGCTCCAGAAGATACATTGCTAGGCGTCGCCGGAGTGTAAGTGCTCTCATCAGACGATGCTTCGGAAGAGCTATAATCTCGAATTATCACATTACAGGAAGCTCTGACGGGAGACGTTGCCTGATCGGAGTCAGACTCATCCTCGGATGTAAGAGGATCGTCTATCCAGCAATTTTCTCCATTTTCAGGAGTTAAGGGAGGATGTACCTGGTGGTCTTCAGGGACTTCAGGCTCTGGATTGCGAGGAGGCTCGTTGATGCGGTCTTGCTCTTGTTCTAGAGCAAGTCGCTGCAAGATCCTTGCATATTCTTCAAGATCAGGCATGGGAGCCGGATCTTCTTCTTCATCAACTCTTTGTGGCTCAACATGGTTGATTTCCACTGGAGTAATGAGAGGTGCTGGGTCAGCAGCATTTTCTTGTACAGCTTCTTGGTCTTCTTCATCATCAGACCAGGATCCTTGTGGCTGTAGGGGGTTATACCAGATTACTGGCATAAGATGAGACTCAGGAACCCATTCTTCATCGGAGAGATATTCTCCTGTTTCAAGGGACTCCTCCCACTCATCTGTGTAGTTGGATTCGAATCCATCATTGGTGTCACTGGACTCGTATCCATCAATGGAGAATCCAACTACCGAATTGCAAGAGTATGATGCCTCCTGCATGGCTTCTTTGAATTGAGGTGGCATGAAATCACTGAGAGTGAATTTCCTTACCGCCTTTGAAGTCTCTGGAAGGGATGTTTTTGTTGCCTCCAGTGAAGCGGTAAAGGAAGCCTCTGCCTTTTCTTTGACCTATAGTTTTGGCCGGGTCTTCTCTTGCCGTTTAAGCTTGAGGAGATGTTTCCTAGCCTGCCTTCGCTGTTGAGCTGTAGGCTTTGTTTTCACGACCTCCCAATTTTCATCTTCCAGGAGATCGGGATGTATCCATATCGGTTGTCCGTCTGGTGTCGGGTAAGGAACCAGTTGCTCGGACGCTTGGATTGAGTTTATCACCTTGAAGGAAGTAGTGATCTTCTTCTTCGGTGATTTTGATGTTTGTCCACATGTCACCATGTTGACGGAGGCAGACCCATAGTTTTTGTCAAAGGTGATGACTTCGTTTTTCCACATCTCATTTATTTTCTCTCTCACAACGAAGCATTGATTGAGAGGATGCGAGATCATCTGGTGGTATGGACAGTACCGAGGATCGTTGGTTTTGCCAACATCACCCGGTCTTTTTGGTTCAGGCAAGGTGAGCTTGCCGTTTGCCACAAGAGCCCCGAAGATTTCATCAACATCTTCATCAAACGGGTATTTCTTCTCTAGTCATTCTTTGAAGGCATCTGAGAGTTCAGGTCTCTTACCAGCAGCTTTATTTTCAACTTTGGATTCAAAATTGAGAAACCTTGATCCGTTCCTATCGTTCATCGCGCTTGCAGAAATGTTGAGCCTGTTCGACTAAGGTTTTGGGCCATTGTTTCTCTTCGATGAATTCATAAAAATAAAAATAAAAAAATATATAAAAAAAAGACATAGACCACTAAGGTTAAACCAACTGTGTTCTTTGATCATGGTTGATTCAAAGAAACGCCTTGTCCAGAGTGTGGAGACAGCTTGACTGTTCTAGGCAAGGGTCCTCCAAACGGGTTCATTAAGTAATCCTACCCTTACCTGGGGGCAATTCTATCAATCAAGATTTCATAAGACCGGGTTAGGAGGCCTATGTGTACTCTCTCGTCTTTTAAATAAATTTTTTTCAAAAATAAAATTTTTAAAAATAAAAATTTAAAATAAAAAATAAAAAAAAAATTTTCAAAAAAAAAATCTTAAAAAAAAAATAAAAAAAAAATAAATAAAAAAAAAAAAAAAATAAAAAAAAAGATTTAAAAAAAAAAAATCTTCAAAATCTTCGAAAAAAAAAAAACTTCCGTCATTTTGGGTTTAGATTAGAGAAATCTTGGTCTTCTCCTTTCTGAGCACTGGCGCTCGCGGAAATCGCTGAGCCCGTGTTCAGATTGGAGTGCCTTTTGCTCTCTTTGATGAACCCGATATTGGCCTTTCAAAAAAAAAAAAAAAACTCATCATTTTTAGATTCAGATCCGAGA
Source organism: Litsea cubeba (assembly GCA_012931725.1). Lineage (NCBI taxonomy): Eukaryota > Viridiplantae > Streptophyta > Magnoliopsida > Laurales > Lauraceae > Litsea > Litsea cubeba. Next base: position 26,101,299 of record CM022948.1, on the reverse strand, counting down.
AATCATGGTTCATTTCTTTCTGAGCACTGGCGCTCGCGGAAATCGCTGAGCCCGTGTTCAGATTGGAATACCATCTGCTCTCTTTGATGAATCCAATCTTGACCTTTCAAAATAGAGAATCTCATCTCATAGATGCGGTCTCAAAACATTTGTGTCTAGCGGTACTAGTACGCCCTTTCAGGGTCTACTGTATTGCGACCGGCACATCTATAACTCCAACTTTATATTCTTCTTACCTCGAGCAAGCTCTGCTTCTCGATAAGTCGAATTTAAGTTCACAATTGCTTCTAGCAGTCACTGGGATGCCCATTCTGGGCTTACCATACCTGCGATCAGAACAATTGTACCCTCTATGGCATTTTGCCTTCCTCATATTGCTTGGGTCATCTACCTCGAGCAATTTGAAAAGACGAAACCATAGAACTTCCCATTTATGATCATTATATTCTTGTGATTACTAATGGATGTGGTCTTGTTTCAGAAATTTTCGAAAACTAACAATGGCAGCTTCACTAACCATTACTTTCGACGAAAACAAGCACCAACTCATGCTTCAACAGAAGCAAACCACGCGCACCTACAAGCGCCCCATCAGCTGCCGAAGTGTCAACTCCCTCGGCAACTCTCTGAACTCCGGGTCGACCTCGACTCCCCGGACTATCGTCTTTGGGACACTGGGACCATTCCCACTTCCTGAGGAACAAACTGCTCCCTCCAAGAAGCAGAAACTCGCCTCTCAACGTGTCACTACCATGACACCAAAGGCGAGCACAAGAAGGCCTGAAGCCCGTGGCAGCCCCACGAAGCCTCAACCTGCAAACAACCAGGTCTACTCCAAGACTTGGTCCCCAAAACCTTCACCAAAACAGAGAAGGTCCCATACATCCACTAAGCCAGCATTCCTGGCCCCACTCAAGGAGAACCAGTTCTATCCTCTTGCTTACATGAAAGAGGAGAGACCCATCTCAAACCTGACTTCCAAGTCATCCCAGCATGAGCCGGCTTGTTCCTACAAGCCCAAAATCAAGTCATGCATCACAAGGCCTCTACAAGCACCTGCTAAGGCCTACAAACCTGCAGTTCGACCCTTCATATCTACAGGGGCCGAACTTCAAAAATTCAAAGCTTCGCTGCAACTGGCAAAGGACAGGGTTCGCATCCTATCCTTGCCCAGCTACAAAGAAGACAGGCTCGGCTGCTGCGCCCGAGGGAGCACATCCTTCATCGTCAAAGCCCAGTCAAAGCTGACCGAAGCTCAAATTGCTCGTCGTATACGCCGCCGCGCGTCGTATAGACAAAAGAGACTAGAGAAGCAAAGGACCCAGCCTCCCACACTTCAAGTCTCTCCCAAATGGGTCGAAAAAGAAAGACCCAACCAAGTTGCTGCCGTCCATATGGTTGGAAAAAACCAGAAGGCGCCAAAAATCAGCAACAAAAATCCATGTCCGACGTCCAATGACCCGCAGCGTCTCAAGGACAAGAAGACATTCAGAAGAATCCCCTGCTCCTTCAAGCAAAGGACAGCGGAGTGATCCTTCCTCAAGCTCCTCTTCAAAAAGAATGAGCCCCAGCTCAGTCACCAGGACAGTTTCTTCGTTCGAATCACGAAGGATGAATGTCTTGGCTACAAATTCTGAGCCACCACCCCGCAATCCACCTCCAGAAGATGCGATCACCCGCATCCAGCAGTTGGAACAGGGCCAGCAGAGGATTGAAACTCTGATGGAAAACCTTCTCCTCGCCTTCCAAAATCAGGCGAACAATGAATCTCCTCCGAATCATCAAGACGACGAGGTAAATAGAGAAGAAAATGAGTCACGCGCCCTTACCAAAAAGGACGTAGACGGTATCCTCGCCAAAGCAAAAGAAGAGGATATACTCAAAGAGCATGGGATCAAGCCACCATATCCCTTATGGATGGACTCGGTCCCGTTCCCCACCAAATTCAAGCATCCTACTCTCCAAACATATACGGGGAAAGGATCAGCCAGACAGCACGTCATCCACTTCAAGATCCTGACGGGAGCTATCGCGGATCAAGATGCACTCAAAATCCGCCTCTTTGCAAGTACCCTAAAAGGTACGGCCTTCGATTGGTACTCCACTCTGCCGGAGGACTCAATCCAAAATTGGGCCATGCTAGAGACACGCTTCCTGACTCACTTCAAAGGTGAGGATCACCCCGCTACTATGGCTCAGCTGTGCAGCCTAAAACAGGGGGAGAATGAATCAACATATGACTTCATTCACAAGTGGAAAGCAATGGCATACAAATGCTCTGATGTATTGCCACAAGCGTCGCTAGTCGACATCTGCCGAAACAACATGAGAGCCAGAATCCGCTCCATGATCATCGGCAACAAATCAAAAAACCTGGGAGAACTCCTAGAAGCTTCCATGGAAGCTGAAACGGTGATTAAAGACCTCAACAGTCAGAAATCATCAAGAAAAGAGCCAACCGCCATTGCAACCTCTAAACCAAAGAAGAAAGAGGTCCTCAATGTGCAGACCAAGTCAGCTCCTCAGCCATCAAAGAAAGCTGAAAACAAAGCTGTTGGTAAGAGACCTGAACTCTCTGATGCCTTCAAAGAACGAGTAGAGAAGAAATACCCGTTTGATGAAGATGTTGATGAAATCTTCGGGGCTCTTGTGGCAAACGGCAAGCTCACCTTGCCTGAACCAAAAAGACCGGGTGATGTTGGCAAAACCAACGATCCTCGGTACTGTCCATAGCACCAGATGATCTCGCATCCTCTCAATCAATGCTTCGTTGTGAGAGAGAAAATAAATGAGATGTGGAAAAACGGAGTCATCACCTTTGACAAAAACTATGGGTCTGCCTCCGTCAACATGGTGACATGTGGACAAACATCAAGATCACCGAAGAAGAAGATCACTACTTCCTTCAAGGTGATAAACTCAATCGAAGCGTCCGAGCAACTGGTTCCTTACCCAACACCAGACGGACAACCGATATGGGTACATCCCGATCTCCTGGAAGATGAAAATTGGGAGGTCGTGAAAATAAAGCCTACAGCTCAACAGCGAAGGCAGGCTAGGAAACATCTCCTCAAGCTCAAACGGCAAGAGAAGACCCAGCCAAAACTAGAGGTCAAAGAAAAGGCAGAGGCTTCCTCTACCGCTTCACTGGAGGTAACAAAAACATCCCTTCCAGAGACTTCAAAGGGCGTAAGGAAATTCACTCTCAGTGATTTCATGCCACCTCAATTCAAAGAAGCCATGCAGGAGACATCATACTCTTGCAATTCGGTAGTTGGATTCTCCATTGATGGATACGAGTCCAGCGACACCGATGATGGATTCGAATCCAACTACACAGATGAGTGGGAAGAGTCCCGTGAAACAGGAGAATATCTCTCCGATGAAGAATGGGTTCCTGAATCTCATCTTATGCCAGTAATCTGGTATAACCCCCTACAGCCACAAGGATCCTGGTCTGATGATGAAGAAGACCAAGAAGCTGTACAAGAAAATGCTGCTGAACCAGCACCTCTCATTACTCCAGTGGAAATCAACAATGTTGAACCACAAAGAGATGATGAAGAAGAAGATCCGGCTCCCATGCCTGATCTTGAAGAATATGCAAGGATCTTGCAGCGACTCGCTCTAGAACAAGAGCAAGAACGCGTCAACGAGCCTCCTCGCAATCCAGAGCCTGAAGTCCCTGAAGACCATCAGGTACATCCTCCCTTAACTCCTGAAAATGGAGAAAATTGCTGGATAGACGATCCTCTTACATCCGAGGATGAGTCTGACTCCGATCAGGCAACGTCTCCTGTCAGAGCTTCCTGTAATGTGATAATTCGGGATTATAGCTCTTCCGAAGCATCGTCTGATGAGAGCACTTACACTCCGGCGACGCCTAGCAATATATCTTCTGGAGCCACCTCGTCTCACGTGACTTTCACTGAGATGACACCCTCTCAGGTTTCTTCTCCTGAGACTGTGACTTCGAAGTTCACACCCTTCCTGACTGAAGAATTCCCAGCCATTGATGCTTGGGACGATGAATTAGTCAACGAAGAAGAAAGATTGCTGGATGCTGTTCAGGACTTGTTCCCGGAAAATGCTCCATGCAACACAATCACTGAGGATGGTAACTCTGCTGCTGATGCATCCTCAGCAAATGAAAAACGACAGCCTCTTGATCCTGAAGACAATCTTCCAAACGAAGACCCTTCTCAAGAAGCTCTCGAAGTTGGTAGAGGCACCCGCTCTGGCCGGGACTACCACAAAAATTACAACCAATCTTCCTTTACATATGTAAATCCTTCGGGAAAAGATGTTGTAAGCGCCCCTAGTGGCAACAATGATGAACATGCAGGCCCTAAGGAGGCTTTCAAGTATGACTTGATTGAACACTTCAAGCACATACCTGCACGTCTGCACATCCTAGATTTGTTGCGAATGTCTCCGCACACTCGTGATAATCTCATTTCGGAATTACAAAAGCTGAATGAGGATGTCGACAAACATGCCCCGCAAGTCCTCCAAATTGAAATGGATTACCGGGTCAAAAACTCAGAAGCCTCCTCAAAGGGAGAAAAGAAGAAAACTGAGGGATCATGCATTGAATGCCTCTCGGTTAAAAAAGCAGCCAGTGCAACCATCGCCTTCACAAAGGATGACCTCCTACTTGGCGAAACCAGGCATAACCGACCCCTGTACTTCACAGGGTATATCAAGGAAATGCCTATGCATAGAGTTCAGATCGACCCAGGTTCTGCACTCAACCTCATCTCCACATCGGCTCTTGAAGAGTTGGGCATCCCACCCAGCAAACTGAGCCACACATCTGTATCTATCTTTGGATACGATGGGAGTACTCAAAGGCCTATCGGCAAAATCAGGTTCAAATTGCAGATAGGTGATCTTATCTCTGAGGTCACAGTGTATGCAATAAAGACCCCTTCATGCTACAACATCCTTCTCGGACGCCCTTGGATCCATGAGAATGGTGTTGTCCCTTCAACTCTACATCAATGCATCAAGTTTGTTGGCGACGACGGCATGATACATCGAGTCTTTGCGGACAGAAAACCCTTCAAAGGTAAAGAAATCCACTTCGCAGACTCACAGATGTATGAAGGTGAAAAAGAAGAAGAGGAGAAGCATACAGCATCCTTTGCCGAAAATCTCCAGAAAGATAAAGGCAAAGCTCCTCAACAATCACCGGAAGAAAACAAACCATCCGGTAAATCTGAAGAGAGCAGTGCAAACTCCCTTCATCATCTCCCTCAAATCTTCAAAGCCTTTGGTCATCACAACTAAAGTGAAGAAGGCAAAACAAAAGCCTGGGGGCAAATTTGTTGTCTCTTTCGTGTCTATCATGCAAGACACGGACTCGGATTCAGAGCCAGAAGACGACACATCGTCAAGCCAAGCTGACATTCAGCAAGTTCAGCCTGCTCTTACTCCAATGGAGACAACTTCTGACATAGAAGATCCTACGTCAGCTTCCTTCGTTGTTCCAGCAACTTCAACAAAGGAAAAACCGATCTTCTTCCATAGATCGGATGCTTCTTCATCAAACTCCATGCTTGAACCTTTCCAAAATAAAGGTACGCCTCAACTATCCTTATACAGTTCTGTGGCACAAGCTATTATGAAGAAAATGGGCTATGACGCTCAAAACCCAGTCGGTTTGGGAGAAGGACGCGGTATTCTCACGCCATTGGGGCCCGTCTTGACCAAAAGCCAGCTGGAAGATTGGAGACTCTACGGCTATGTAGAAAAGTCTTCACACGGGTTAGGGTATGATCCTGACACTCCCTTGAGACAGTTGACACAAAGGCTTAAAAGTCAATATACTGACCAAGCCTCAACATCTCAAGTCCATGAAGACATCGATCTCCCTGGATATCTCTTTGATGAGTCACCTGACAAAGATCCAGGAAGCTCATCCAATTGGCACGATTTCTCCGAAAATGAAGAGGAGTTGTCCGATGGCACAGACGTGTGGACTTCTGACCCAGAAGAACCCTCATCTCCAAAAGAAGTAGCCTACTTCGACTCGGTTTCAACAGGCGATTGGGATCATCTCATAGCAAGCCTTGGGAAAATTACCGATCAAGAAGACCCGTGGAAAGGAACAAAACCTTGGTCTGGAAATGCCCTTGAAACCCCAGAAGGTTTCGTTGAGCTGGAAGCCTCCGAAAATATTGTGGAGGAACCACCTTCGAACCTTCCAACAGAAGATCCTGTTCAAAAGATAGACTTGGGAACACCAGATAACCCACGTCCTGTATTCATAAGCAAGAATATAAAGGATGATGAGTTACCCGAGTATATCGCTTTTCTTCGTGAGTTCGTTGATTGCTTTGCATGGTCTTACGCTGAAATGCCAGGCTTAGACCCCAAAATAGCAGTTCACAAACTCAATCTTCAAGAAGACATCAAGCCTGTCAAGCAAGGCCAAAGAAGATTCCGTCCAGATGTGATGGATAAAATTGAACAAGAAGTTCAAAAACTCAAAAGCGTCGGCTTCATCCGTGAGGAACAACATCCTGAATGGTTGGCCAACATTGTCCCCGTGACAAAGAAAAATGGGCAGATCAGGGTCTGTATTGACTATAGAGACCTGAATGGCGCATGCCCAAAAGATGAATTTCCGCTCCCCATACCAGAGGTAATGATTGATAATACCTGTGGATTCGAGCGAATGACATTCATGGATGGTTTCTCTGGCTACAATCAGATAAAGATGCATCCTGAGGATGAAAAACATACATCCTTTCGAACCCCATTTGGCGTGTATTGCTACACTGTCATGCCATTTGGTCTGAAGAATGCTGGTGCCACATATCAGAGGGCTATGATGAAAATATTCCAAGATATGCAGCACAAGACGGTTGAATGTTACGTTGATGACCTCGCCGTCAAAAGCAAAAGAAAAGAAGATCATCTCGAAAACCTTCGAGAAGTCTTCCTCCGGCTTCGCAAACACAAACTGCGAATGAATCCATTGAAATGCTTCTTCGGCGTCTCGTCGGGTAAGTTCCTCGGATTCTTAGTTCGGAAAGCTGGAATAGAGCTTGACCCCATAAAAGTCAAAGCCATTCTAGAAATGCCCTCTCCAAGAACCTTGAGAGAACTCAAAGGGCTTCAAGGGAGATTGGCCTACATCAGACGGTTCATCTCCAATCTTTCGGGGAAATGCCGTCCATTCTCCCGGTTGATGAAAAAAGGTGTAAACTTTGTCTGGGATGCTGACTGTGAAGCTGCTTTCCAAGACATCAAGTCATACCTGACAAAACCTCCAGTGTTAGCTGCTCCTACCACTGGAAAACCATTCATCTTGTACACAAGAGCCCTTGATCACTCTCTGGGAGCTCTGCTTGCGCAAGAAAATGATCAAAGAAAAGAAGCTGCTCTATATTACCTCAGCCGCATGCTAGTAGGTGCAGAGCATCGCTACTCTCCAGTCGAAAAAGAATGTCTTGCAGTGATGTTCGCCGTACAAAAGCTGCGTCACTACTTGCTTTCCAACACAGTCTACCTGGTCTCGAGGGTCAACCTCTTGAAGGTCCTTGTCACAAAGGCAGGTTCTCTCAATGCTCGACTGGCAAAATGGTCCATCCTTCTGTCACAATTTGATATTAGGTATGTACCACAAAAAGCAATCAAAGGGCAAGCTCTAGCGGACTTCCTCGCAGAGCATCCATTGCCTAAAGATTCTCCACTCAGAGATGATCTCCCAGACGAACCAGTCTACAATGTGGAGACTTTCTCACAAAGTGCCTCCTGGGACATGTACTTTGACGGTGCAACCAGGACAAATGAAAAAAGACAGCTGATCTCGGGAGTTGGCATCCTCTTTGTTAGCCCCGACAAATACATGATTCCACACGCTTTCTCGCTACTGGAACCATGCACAAACAATGCAGCTGAATATCAAGCTCTGATCTTAGGATTGGAACTCGCCATCGAATCCGGTATCACTATGCTGGAAGTCTTTGGAGACTCTCAACTGATCGTCAACCAGATGAATCAGAAATTTGAAGTCAGGAAGCCAGATTTGCTGCCCTACTACAACAAGGCACAATCACTTCTGCAAAAGTTTGACATCTGTCACATCACCCACATTCGTAGAGGTGAAAACATACGTGCAGATGCCCTAGCCGGACTTGCCGCATCCATGGCAATCCAGGAAGGGGAAAACATGCAAATCACAGTGTGCGAAAGAAGAATCCTTCCTCCTCTTAACACACACCAAGCAGTTGCTGAATGCCACCAAGTGGTCGGAAGTCGGATTTCAATCCTTCAAACTTCAATTGGCGACTGGAGGGATCCGTTCATTGATTACATTATGTTCGGAATCCTACCTGAAGATCCAAAAGAACGGGTAAGCATCCAAAGGCGAACCCCAAGCTTCCATTTGGATATTCCTTCAAAAATCCTTTACAGGAAATCCTTCAACGGAGTACTTCTACGCTGCTTGTCACAACAAGAGGCTGAAGAAACACTCAAAGAAGTTCATGCTGGTCTTTGTGGAGCTCATCAGGCTGGACCTAAGCTCTATGATCAGATAAAAAGGTTAGGATATTACTGGCCTACCATGGTAGCTGACGCAATGCAATTTGCTAAGCGCTGCCAACAATGCCAAGTTCATGGAGATTACATTCACATGCCTCCAGAATGGCTGCATCCTACAGCGATCTCATGGCCTTTCGAAGCCTGGGGTATGGACATCATAGGTCCTATTTCTCCCCCTTCAAGCAAAGGTCATCGCTTCATCTTCGCCGCTACGGATTACTTCTCCAAGTGGTCAGAAGCATTTGCGTTTAACGAAATGAAGACCTCATCAGTCCTTCAGTTCCTACGCACCAACATCATTTGTCGTTTCGGCATACCCAAAAGATTCGTCCATGATAACGGACCACAGTTCCGGGATCATCGATTCTACAGGTTCTGCGACAAATACAAAATCCAAAGCTGTCCTTCGACTCCATACAATCCGGCAGCAAACGGGTTAGCAGAAGCTTTCAACAAGACACTCTGCAAAATCCTCAAAAAAATGGTCTCTAATCACAAAAGAGACTGGAGCGACAAAATGTCTGAAGCTTTGTGGGCCTATCGAACCACCGTTCGAGGACCAACCCATAGCACACCATTCTCCTTGGTCTATGGATGCGAAGCTGTCGTGCCCTTGGAAGTACAAATTCCTTCCTTGAGGGTATCCTTGCAAAATGACATGACTCAAGAAAGCAATGTCAAATTGCGGCTCCATGAGCTGGACAATCTCGATGAGAGACGGCTCGAAGCTCAACAAAGCATTGAACTTTACCAAGCACGTATGGCAGGATCTTTCGATAAAAAGGTCAGGCAACGCGCCTACAAAAAGAATGACTTGGTTCTTGCGGTAAAAAGACCAATGGTCTTCGCTCACAAATCCAAAGGCAAATTTGAGCCGAAATGGGAGGGACCCTACGTCATCGACAAAGTTTTCTCCAATGGCGCATACGCACTCCTAAACATGGAAGGTGACAGATGTATGCTGCCCATCAATGGCAAGTTCTTAAAGCGGTACTACCCTTGAAGACTTACCCAACTGGGTAAGAGCAATGCCTGTACGGCCAAAACCGGTTTCCAGGTACACGCTCGCTAAACCCACCCTTTTTTAGAATTTTCATGTCAAATATTGAAATTTCTAGAAATCTAAAACAATGCTTACTTTCATCGTTTCATTGTTCAAAAAAAAATATATATATCCAAGTTTAGGAACCTTTCCCTAACTTGTCCAAAATTTTCAACCCTTGAACCCAAAATTCATGGTTTGAAACAAAATCCGGATTCAGGCATTTCCACCCTAGTCCACCCTGCCTTTTACCGCCAAAATGGTTTTAGGTCAAAACTTATGACCCTCGTGTCTTTAAACAAAAAAAAATGGTTTTTAAAAAAAACCGCGAGGAAGCGACGCTTAGTCGATACTCGCACAAATCGGAAGCAAGCGAACCACGTTCGACACTTCCAAAATCGCAGGGAAGCGACATTTCGTCGATACTTGCAAAATCCAAAACCGTGGAAACGCAACATTTCAGTTGATATCCACAACCCAAATTTCAAAGGTTCGAAAAAAACCTAAAAAAACTGTGGAGACGCAACATTTCAGTTGATATCCATAACCCAAAGGTTCGAGAAAACCACAAATTTCAAAAATCGTGGGGAAACGACATCAAGTCAGTACCCGCAAAACCAAAAATTTTGAAAAGCAAGGATGCGACATTCCATCGATACTTGCACCCAAATCCGCGAGGATGCGACATTCCATCGATACTCGCAACCGAATGAGCAAGGATGCGACATTCCATCGATACTTGCAAGAACATTCAGCAGGGAGGCGACTTTTAGTCGATACTTGCATTTTTTTGAAAACCAAACCGGCTATAAATGCCACAAACAGGCTATAAATGCCACAAACCGGCTATAAATGCCATCAAAACAGGCTATAAATGCCACAAACCGGCTATCAATGCCACCAAAACAAAACCGGCTATCAATGCCACAAACAAAAAAAACTTGGATTTCAAAAAAAAAAAAACGGCTATCAATGCCACCAAAACAAAACAGGCTATCAATGCCACCAAAAACCGGCTATAGATGCCACAAAACAAACCGGCTATCAATGCCACCAAAATTGGCTATAGATGCCACAAAAAAAAAACTCGGCTATCAATGCCACAAGAAAAGCTGGCTCTCATGCCAAAATTGGCTTCCATGCCACAAACAAAAAACCTGGCTTTCATGCCAAAACAATCACTTGACAAAAGATTTTTCACAAAATGACAACCTTTTGATCAAATCCCATTTAGCAATTACTTTTATCACAAAAAGATTCAAGTGAGCGTAGGGATAACAAAAAAAAGAAGAGCATCCCATTTAGCAATTACTTTTATCACAAAAAGATTCAAGTGAGCGTAGGGATAACAAAAAAAAAAAGAGAAAAGAGTACCAAAAAAATACATGTGGTACCAAAAAAAAAGAGAGAGAAGTGTTCACAAGCACTACAAAAAATAAGTACCAAAAAAAATACAAGTGGTACCAAAAAAAAAAAGAAAAGAGAGAAGGATGGTTTCTGTAAAAAAAAAATATACAGGAGCTCAATCAAAAATGGTCTCCAGCCAAGAGTTCAGCTCCCCAAGCAAACTTTTAGCCTCAGCCGTCAAGGATTCCAAGGCACGCTTCTTCAGGAACCTGCCATGAGATGCTGGAGTGGGCTGTACCCCTTCTCTCACACCAGGAAGCTTACCTCGAGCAGTTTGCCATTGTTCCTCCTCATCAGACTTCCTTTTGAGAACCCGTTCGGCATCTGCAACCTGGTGAATCAGGGCACTCTCCCTGTCGCGAGCCTCTATTATGGCAGTCCACTTGGCAGCGACTTGTGCCTGCAAATGCTCAAGACGTTTCCTGGCCTCATCGACCTCCCTGTCAAGGATGTTAAGGTCATGTGTCAGCCTGATGATGGCTATCTCTTCTAAGTTCCTCTTTCGGACTGCCTGCTTCTTGCTTTCTGTAGCCTCATCCAGGTCAGACTTAGCCTTATCAGCAGGGTCCAGGAACATCTCCTTGAAGAACTGGTCATCAGCCAAACTCACGGTCTCAAACCACTTGTCACCCAGTGCAATGATCCTATCAACGATCGCCCTGGCACCTGTGACATCCAGACCAGCCTCTTCAGCATCACTGAGAATCTCCTGCACATGCTGGATCATGCCAAATCCGGCTTCCAAGTGCCCAGAAAAGAGAGTCTCAATCCAAGAGCTCAGAACTCGCATCACCACCTTCTTCGCAAAAAGAAGAGATGGCCCAGCTGAGGATTCGCCCAACTCCGTTGGTCGGCTACTCATATCATCATCTGTTGAAAGAGTAACAAAAGAACTCTTTCCAGCTGAATCTACTCCTGCTCGGGAAGGGATCTCAGCGCGAGGAATCTCCTCAATATTGTCAGAGCTGGTCCCAGGAATCTCTACCTCTGGATCAACCTCTGGCATCTCTTGCTCTGGAAGCGACGGATCCTCCTCTGCCACTTCAAAACCTGCAAAGGAAACACAAAAAGGTATGAATATGACCCTGTTTGAAAATCATTATCAGAGTTATAACTACAAAATACCTTCTTCGACGACTGGCGGAACACTTTCTTCCTCCATGAACTCATCGAAAGCATCATCAACATTTGCGTCGATCGATGGTTCAAAGTCATCAGAACCCTGTGGCAAGTCAGCTGACAACAAAAAAAAATGTGTTAGCAAGCCAAGTCACAAACTCAAAAAAAAAAAAGAGAGCAAAAGAAGTCGTACCAATTGGAGATTCTGGATTTACTCCAGAGTCCCTCGGTTCTTCTTCAGGTGCCTCGACAGGATCCATCACCACCTCATCGGTTGGGACCTCAGGCATCACCAAGTCTTCCTCTGCTAAAAAAAAAAAAGAAAAGCAGAAACAAGAAGCAAATCATAACATGGAAAAAAATCCCATGAAAAGAAATGGAAAGAGAAAAAGGAAGAATCATACCTTCACCGACGGTCTCTTCTTCTCGGCTTCTCTTCTCTGGAGGCTCGTCAGCATCCACTGGCACATCCTCATTGATAGTAAGAGGAACTTCCAAGTCAGGAGAATCCTCATGCTGCCCCTTGCTGCGATGATGACTCCTCCTCCTCTTACCTCTGCGGGCTCGCTTCTTAGAGGAACCTGCCCCGCTGTCAGAGTCAGGTTTGCCACTCGACTCCTCACTAGATGGTCTGCTCTTGCCAGTAGACTCCACGGAAGCTTGCCTCTGTGCCGCTTGCATCCAAGCGCCAAGTTCGGCTTCCTCCTGTTCTAGCTGCTCCAAAGCCTCATCAGGTATCTCTCGAACAGCTTCAGAACCGATGACGCCCTGGTCACCGAGAAAGCCTATCTTGTGCTTCTCTCCAGAAAGGAAGGCCCAAACTTCCTCTCGCCGGATGCCATCCGACTTTCCAAGGCCCTTTCCAGATGCCAGCTTCACATCAAGCTCCTTCTTGGAAAGCCCCCGATATGCCGAAAAGCTCTCCGCGAACCACTTCGCAAAGCCGGCAGTACGGGAAGTCAGCAACACAGGATAAGAAATCATGGCTGTAGTGTCTTCAGCACTATAGAAAGCCCATGCATTTCTCCCGTCCTGTAAGCCTCCAAAGCGCTTCACCATGCTTGAAGGCGCTCCAACAACGCCTTGAGAAAAGCCCAGCTGCAAAGCAAAGCGAGAGGGTACATACGGCTGGATGTCGACGAAAAGATGTCTACGGTACACCATCGTGCCGACACGTATGCTGAAAAGCCACTCTCTCTCTGCATTTGTCAAGGAATAATGCCTTCCCGACCCCGCCCTGGTAGAGTCTCGGGAGGCACCAAAATCAAAAGCCTTCTTCCGCAACTCCGGAGAAAGCTTTACTGAAGATTGCCCCATCTCGACGTCCCTGAACCGTCGGATCCTCATGCGGGCAAACAAAAGTGATTCGGACACGGCTTTGCCTTAGCCAGTCGAATCATCAGAGGATCATCATCCTGAGCAGCACCCAGCCGATGGAAAGCCAGGACAGTGGTATACATACCACGAATAAAAGATATGGGCTGAAAATACCTATTCATGGGAAGCCCAAGCCGAACCAGAAAAGAGCAGCCTGCAGTTCGGTACACAGGTAGGAGTAAAGAGATGGCACCAAAGCAAGC